>MU860337.1:0-25801 GCA_033296875.1 Achaetomium macrosporum | reverse complement strand
TAATTCAGGTTGTGTCCAGAGGGAGGCAGGCGGAGGAATTGCTAGCTTCACGGAATGCAGCCGGCGGCAGAAAGTAAAGGCGCGGTGAGGTGCTTGGCCGGCAGAGAAGTGGGGCTACCGTTCAAGGAGTGATTTTCTACTGTTCAAGGAGTGGAACTCTTCAATTTACCAAGGGAGCGGGGTTAGGGTTTGGTAGGCATGTGCTCCAGGACCTAATAGGAGGACCACGTTACAGGGACGGAATGTCTACGAAATTTTAGGTTCGTCTGTTTCACAAATGATCTAACACTTACCCAGTGACTGATTACAGCAATATAACCGGAGGTTTATGGTTTATTATAGTCATGACGAGAAGAGTTCTGGACGGACCGAAACCGTTAAGCCCTATTTCCGACTCCCCAAACCTCGGCCCAGCGCTTCGAACTCGTCCTCAGCGGGCCGTCAAGCCGCCCAAACCTCGCAGGCAGCCCCGTATTGGCCTCAGGGAGACAGAGCCACTCCCTCACGCAGTCGGGCACCTCCTCCTTGACGTGACTGATACAGATAAGCGCCTGCCGATCCGAGAGACCCTTCACCTTCACGCGCCCCGCCTTCACAACCGGGCTGTCCACCACGGTCGCCCCCGCCATAGCACAGCCTCCCTGCTTTGGACCCAATGCGTACATCTTCTCCTCCCCATACGCGAGGAAGAGCATGCACTTGTCCCGCACGGCGTCGTCCATGCCACCGAATGCCTCGTCCAGCACGACGATGTCCGGCTGCTTGATGATCGCCCGGAGGAAGAGCAGGATGCGCTGGGCGCTGAATGACAGCTCGCCAAACATGTAGTGGCTTGCCCACACCACCGAAGCATCCTCAAGGCCTTCGGAAGGCGGTGACTGCTGCCGGGTCTTCAGGGCAGGGTTCAGCTCGTGCTCGAACCACTTCAGCACAGCATCGACCTGTTCTCTGGCGGCGTCATCCAGCTTCGGCTTGGCCCGGAATGTATCGGCCCACGCGCTCTCGAGCACCTGTCGGATCGTCAGGTTGCGCGGCATGTGCTGGTGTATCTCCGGGCTCGAGTGCCCGATCCTCGACTGTATGTCCCAGAACGTAAGGGGACGCTGTCCCGACCTGGGCTCGGGCAGCCTGCTACGCCTAAACAGCTTGATTGGCAGCGAGTACGTCTGGGGGTGGTCAGAACAGAGAAGCGAGACGATCGTCGTCTTGCCAGAGCCGTTCGGCCCAAAGACGCCCCATCGTTCGCCCCTCCGAACGGTCCAGTGCAGCCCGGTCGTAGTCTGGCCATCCCGCTCCTCCGTCCAATTCCCCAGAACCACCTTGTCACCGTACTTGACCCTGCAGCCATCCATTTCGACGAGCGGCTCTCCCACGCTCGTGCTTGGCACGGGTCCTTGCTCGACACTGCTGTTAGTAACGCTGATGGAAAAGTCCTCGGCCATGCCTTCGCCTGCAATGCCATCCTTGGTGAGCGTCCTGCCCATCTCGCTCAACGCATGCACAGGCATCGTCTCGTCCTCGGCGAGCTTGCCGTTCCGGACCCGCCGCACGTACTCTCTCAGTGCCTCCAACACAGTCTCCTTGGTTCCCATGGCTCCAACCTGGGCATCCGTCCTGAGATACACCAGATGCGTGATCCACTCGGGCAACGGGTCCTGCGGCCGGGCGCTCAACACCAGCCGCGGGCTCGCCTTCTCAGCGAGTGAATGCAACAGGGGACTCAGCCCGGCAACGGTGGGCGGATCCAGGCCCATGAAGGGCTCGTCGAGCAGCAGCACCTCCGGGCTTGTGAGCAGCGCCCGGGCAATGCGCGCCCTTCGTCCCTGGCCATTGGACAGGAAGGTTACGGGCAGGTCCAGCAGGCTCTCGAGCCGCAGGTCTACCACCACACGCTTGAACAGCACCTCATCCACACCTTCGTCATCGGGAAGCTTGGAGGGGTTCAGCTGCATGTTGCCCAGGAGGAAGTCCCGGAGCGAGAAGTCGGTGATCTCCCTCCTTGACTCGTACCGCGCCGAGAGGTAGGTCGACACTGCCGGGCCGAGACCGCCGCCCTGGGAGTCGAAGCCAACATACTGGATCGCCCGGGCCGGGGTCCGCAGCTGGTAGGGAACCTCGTCGGTGCTGAGGTATGGGAAGGACCGTGCTGTGGGAGGGAAACACAGGTGCTGGCCGCGGAGAAGCTGCAGGAAGGTCGTCTTCCCGGAGAGGGACGGTCCGACGATGCACCAGTTGCGTGGGGATTTGCTTCGTGCCGGCAGCTCGAAGCTCATGTCCTTGAACAGCGCCGGGTTCGGATGCGAGTGGGCGTGCAATGCAGAGGGCGTGCTCGGCTGGTGCCGGTAGAAAGTGCCATTGGCGATGCGAATTATGGGCGGTGGGCCGGAGGGAAGGCGCATCTTGACAATTGGCCTCTGGCAGACTCGCGGGCGGCCATGGTGATGTTAAGGGTGAATCATGAGTCAACAAAAGATGAACATCGTTCGAAACCATTGCCGGTTCGGAGGTAGAACCCCCCTGTCCGGGGATAACTCAAGCGAGAGCCGAGTTGGGCGAGCTGCCTTACGTAACTTGCCCCACTTGCACTCCCGTCAGCGGTTGGCGCCTGTTGGAACCCTGCTGAACGCGAGGCGCTGGCAGCCTTGAGCATCAACCAGCAGCTGCCGGCCCGACCTGAGTTCCATCTGCAATCCATTCCATCACCACCGATCTCCCGCAAACATCTTGACGATTACTCAAACCAAGATCTTAACTCCCAGTCAACCGGCCGGTGCAAATAATCCTTCACATAAGCGCATCACACAAGTCACACTCCGCCAAAATGGTAAGCTCACTCCCTCCCTCCTCGCCCAACCCGAAAGAAACCCCACTAACCACCGTCTTCACCCACCTACAGTCTATGCGCATCGTCCCCGCCGAGGCGCACCTCACATCCTACAGCCACCTGGCCTCGCGACAGCTGAGCGCGCCGTCCGCTCCCGGCCTCTACGACACGCTGCGCGCAGGCGTGGGGCCTTCCCCCTTCGACGCCGCCGACCCGCACAAGCCCTCGTCGGCCCACCCGCTGGAGGCGCGGCTGAAGGCGTGGGAGACGACGCGAGAGTCGCTGCGCATGGAGATGCTGCGGCGCACGTACGGCATGGCGGAGCCGATCCGGCGCGGGATGGAGCTCAAGATCACGCGGGAGGGCGAGTGGCGGCCGATGGCGCTCGGCGGAGGCAATGGTGGGATGGGGAGTGTGCACGAGGAGATCCTGGCGGGCAAGGATGATACCATCTCGTGGGAGGATGTGTTTACCGGTGAGGAGACGCGGGCGGTGGTGGGTGTGCATGAGGAGATGGAGCGGAAGTTGAAGATGTGAGGGGTAATGGGGTTGGGTCTTTTGGTGCGACGGCAGCGAGCGGTTGCTCTGTGCGGGTGGACAGAGACCATCACGGTCTGCAATCGAAGCTGGCCGCGGATCTTGGTCAGACGGAGCTGTACAGTATCGGCTAGGCTCAGGGCGGAGCTCCAGGTCGTCGGCAGAAACACGAGAAACATGGCGGAGTTATTGCGCTCCTAGGTCATTGCTCGATGGGTCCGCTGATGTGCAAGGTGCGGCAGAGCGGAAGCCGCCCGAACGTATCGTCGGTCAGTAGGCATATACTTGCACCTGAACACCCATAGCGCCATGGAAGTGTATGTCTATGTAAAGCATCGCTGGAAGACACGCAGGTCATCCTCTGTTCATCCATCTGTACTGAGGAACCTATGTAGAACACAAAACGCCAAACCCGTACCCGCAACCGTGTATATCAAATTGGAAACCCCTCACGTAAACATCGCTAGCCATCTGAATGCAGTTGAGTGTCGTAAAGACAAGATATCAGTTCGGCCCCCGCGCCCAGCCGGGGTGATTCACAAAAGAACGGCCAGACCGTCGGAAGACGATTTCGGGCTCGGTCCTCCCTTATAAGATCACGCAGCAGCTACTGCCCCCGTCACGGCTCCTTCCGTCCCGGGTGCTGGACTTGGCCTTTCCAGGCTCCTCTTCCTCCATCATCTCGGGTGGGCGCACCGACATGTGGACGACATTGGGGCTATCTTGGCTAAACTGGTACTCTGCTCGGACTGTCAGCTCTGTCTCTGGGACGCTTGGACGTCGTGGCGGGACTGACTCTTCAACTGCTCCTTGTCATCCAGCAGCTTCCCAAAGTGGATCAGGCGAATGCTACTCGGACTGGCCGGCTTACCCTCCCACTCCTCGCGCCACTCTCGCAGGATGAGCTCCTTCAGCTTATAGACTGAGATGCTGAAGGGGTCTCTCCTGCCGGATTCTGTCACATCGGGCATCTCGACGTTGCGCTTCGCGAGATACTTCTCGTCAATCCTGTAAGGATGCCTGGCGCCTGTCGGCAGGAGCAGCGTGATGGTGCAAACGAGCGACGACTCTGTGTTGCTCGCTGTGATGGCGGGTGGCGGCAACTCAGTCGGCCCTATTGATAGGGAGTCGCCCTCTCTCTGCTTCTCGGCTGGTGGTGCCGGCTCATCCTTGTCTTTCCCTTTTGGCGCCGTCTCCGTCTCGGCTGCCGCGGCGCTCGATTGCGCCGTCGGCTCCTCCATTGTCTGCTTGTCCTCCGTCTGTTCTTGCGCTATCCCCGCGTCCGCTTCGTTCATTGGTAGCGAATCGGATGGTTGTGCTGCTGTGTTTTCGATTGGCGTTTGGCCTTCAGCCCTGGACGTGGATTCTGCCATGGCTGTAGAGGGTGAAAGTGGCGGGTTCGCCGGCTGCTAAGTCAATCGCGAGGTAGATTACGCTCACGATGCCAAAGCGTCGCAAGAGATGGCGATTCCCTCGTGGGCGGGCTCACTGTTGAAACGCACTATACGGGTTCCCCGCGGCGCCGGATGCAGCTGGTGTTCGCTTCCGACCACCAATGTCCGGAAACGGGCGCTCGTGTTGACCAGAGGTTGGATCTTGCCAGCACGTGCGTGGTCCCTTTCGCCTTGTTTTCTGTGCCAGGTCTTGCAATCTGACAGCTAGCGCCCCGTTGTCGGAATTACCGGAGGCGCGGGCCTGTCGTCATGGATTTGCTGAGACAATCGCAAAGGACGGGCGGGTATTGGCCGTCAAAACGAAGCGGCAAGGCTTCGCGCGCCGAGATGAAGGAGCGAAAAAGACGAAAAAAGAGAGCAAAAGGAAAAAGAAACGACGATCTAATGTATGTATGTACCACACCGCAAGTTGGAGGCGGAAAGACCGACAGAGGAAATGGCTCGCTCGTTGGCCAGGAGCACGCTCGCGACTAGGGAACAGCGGGAATCACCAGGGCGCTCAAAGATAGGCCGTACGGGGTGCTGACGCAGCAGGATGCCGTATGGTACGTGATACGCCTGAGATTGGCACAGATTGGGAGCAAGACAGCACGCTAACCGGAGATCTTGAATAAAGCGCCTGGTCCGGCGCGAACCTGGAAGGGGAAGGGGAAGCTTGGCAGCGCTGTTTCAAGGCCTGCTCGGAAGCCGTGGAACAGACAGTGACTGGAGCCAATTGCTCCACGCTGGCACGCTGGCTGGGGAAGGCTGGGAAAGGACCCACCGAAGATGGCATCACTCAGGACAAAAGCACGGACCCGCAGGTTGATTTGCCTAACGCCGGCAATTGAGGTCAACAATCATCGCTGCAGGAAGATGGACAAGATGTAACGTTAGTAGTCTGTTGCCTCCATGCGTCGACGACGGCTGCCCACCGTTTACTCATCACGTTGGCTTCCCGCCGACCTATGCTTGTCACGCCGTGGGCTTCTGAGGAGCGAATAGCCAAGTGATCCCGTTTCCATCCGTGATTTCATGCAGCAAGTCACTGTTTACGAGCTCGTTCGGTTCCATGCAAGCCGGTACAACCAGCCACTGCCCTGATCTTCTCCAACCGCTCGGCTGCAGCAACCCGGTATATGTGTCACAGCATCAAGCTTAGAAGATGACAACAAGCGATAGCACTCTTATGATTTATCGGCATTGTTGTGCTACCCTACACACGCCCCATGCACAATGGCTGACGGAGTTCTGCCGCGCCCCGGAGCAAGTTGGACATAAGCCGAAAAGTGGCCCATTTCGGCGACAAACGCGCCTCAAGAGGTGCCCGCCCTCTGATGGCACTGGCGCACGCGAAGTATCCTTTGGCTCGGGACCGAGCTGATAAACGGACATGTCTTGCCGCAGCCGCCGTCGCCAACCACGACAATGCTCTTGGAGTAGGCCTGGCCCTTTGTCATGGCTGTGTCCAAGGATTCTCTGACACACAGGGTGATGCTCATAATGTTGTCGACTACGTCGCTTGACCTTGTGTCGTGCAGTGTCTTGCCGCTGGGTTATACGCCATTAGAACGAGTGAGGGTAAGGCCGGGATTCCCTGCATCGTTGATCTGGAAGCCGACAAGGCCGCCGATTCTACCATCGAAGCTCGTAAATGCCGACAAGCTGACCCCGAATGGCTGGTGGTGCCAGCCCCGAAATGGGCATGTTGGAAGCGCCGCTGGACGGGGCAGTCTTGACGGGCACACTCTGGCCAAAAAGACCGCACACCAAACATCGATATCAGCCAGACCCGGACCCCAGCACACGGAATGGGATCCATTCATCCGCTAATCCAGTACCTTATTTTCATTTATTTTCCCTTCCTTTGTTTCTGTTTCTCTCTCTCTCTCTCTCTCTTTTTTTTCTTTTTCCTTCTTCCTTCTCTGCTCTTCCTCTCTCGCACACACTCACTGACACACGCTCTCTCTCTGTCTGTTTCTCTCTCCTCGCTGGCTTTAAGCCATTGGGACCGAGTGGAGGCGAGGGCTGTATGGACTCGGCGCTGTTGAAGGAACGAGCGCTCGCCGCCGGGCGCAGGAGAAGTGCATCTTCGAGGCTACTGATTTTGGGAGGTGAAGAGGAGGAGATGCGAACCTTCTTTTGTTCAAGTTCCTCCTGGACCACCACATACCCACTGTCTTCCGGCTTCTCCGCTCTTGCGCTGTGAGAGCGACTATTCAGTCACCATCAGCAAAGGTTCGGGTGCCATGATCAGACGAATGAGATATGAGACGTTGAACTGAGATGAGTGCGTATCGCACCGGTGCCACCGTGCCATCGAGCTGATGTCAACACTCGCGAGATGAGAAGCGGTGGCGCAGTGGCGAACAGCCTCTTGAGACGGGGACATGAGCGCGAACTCTCCCACTACCACCACACAACGCCGCCATTTCGTCAGAGAACCAGCAGCAAATGGCACCCCAGCAGAGCGCATCCCCGAGCACGTCGCGTCACGACGCAGTAAGTTTGTCCGCCTCGGGTGACTCAAGCTTCATCGCTGACATCTCGGCAGCATGAGCAGCCCGACGTCGTCGCTACGCAGGGGGCGTACCTGCAGCCTCGCCCGCCAAGCCCTCGAGTACCCGTGATACTCGATCCAAACATGCTCCGTGAGCGGCTTCTGATGGTCCAGGCCACCAGGTACTTCGATACCACTACTACGGCGCCGGGGCTGCTGAGGAATGGCGGATGGGCCACACGCCCACTGAGGTCATCGAGCGGGTCGAAGGCGCAGCCAAGGGTGGGAGAACATCGTCTCGACACCTCGGAGGGAAGGGACCAACCTTTCGCGCCGCCCATGCTGCTCCATAGCCTTGCAAAGGCCCGGTTCCCAGTCACCTCCCCGGCAGACGCAAATCCCTGTTCACCTTCGCCTCCGCACTCCTCCTCGGCGCCAGCATTATGCTTGCCACAAAGCGCGGAGAAGGGAATTGGGCGTATCCTGGCCGGCGAGTCCTAGCTGCTATCGGTGGTAGCGGCGCTTCCAACATGGTTACAATTCGCATCTCCGAGCTGTCACCACCAGCCATGCGCGGTCCAACTCGTCGGCATCTACCAGCTTGGATGGCACATCGGCGGCCTGTAGGTCACCTATGGATATCGTGCTGTGTGCTGATCTGCGGGCTGGCCTCCCTGCTGCTGCTGTGATGACTGTGGACGATGATGATGGCTGTAGCTCGTCCACCGTCGTCCCAAATCCGGAGGGAGGGCCCCGCGCTGGCGGAAGTATTTAGAGGGGATGCAGTATTTGGGCTTTGACTTCGGCGGCAAGATAACCTTCAACCGCGTCTACGGGTCCGCACAGTAGTACAAACCACGACCGCCGCCACTTCCAGCCTCGTCTAGAAAGGCAGGGTCCTACGGGGTATGTGGTCGAGCAAGTGGACACGGCCTGTTTGGAAGGTTTCGGAAGGGATAGGGGAGCTTTGTTATGCGCCGAAGCTACGCAACGGCCATCAGTAACGTGCCACCACAGAATTGATGTCGTCAAGCCCATGTTGCAACTTGGCATTGCTTGGGTGTGGATTTGGAGTTTGAAGGGCTTGCATCATCCTAGAATTTTCGGCTTGAATATCCCGCAGCATCCGGACAAGTAGCATCGTATCAACAAGGTGACGGCACCTATAACCCCGGCACAGCATGTTCCAGAGTCTCGCGCTGCGCTTCCCAGGCAAGCCAGTCAGATCTCGTTGTTCTGTCATAAGCTGCTGTTAGCCACCTCGTCTCCAGAAGACAGTTTCGGCCACTCACGGCAATAGCCCCATCGAGTTGACCTTCCATACTCCCAGCGCCAGGGCAACCAGCTGCATAGCCACATATGCCAGCTTGACCTGGAAGATGCGCGCCCTGTTGCTGTCCGTCTCGAACCGCTCGAAGGCCTGGTTGGTGGATAGGATGCCCATGAAGGGGTTCTTGAAAGCCATGAAGACCATCATAATGCTGAAGATTTGCAGCGAGTTTCCCGACATGTACATCATGATGGCGGTCATGGGCAGACTCTTGATGGGCGCCAGAGCCACCTCCCACGCCTTCTTGAGCTTCAGCGTGTCCATCTCGTCCGGCGTCGGCGGTTTGCGCTGTACGGCTTTGCTGTCTTTGGCATCCTTCTTCTGCGAGCGCCTGCGTTAGCCACGCCTCCATGGTCTGGCGCCCGGTGCAAGGGTTGCGGCGCTCACCTTGGAGCTTGACACAGAGATCGAGGAGGGGAAGCCGGGCGGATCGGGGATGCCCGCCTGCTTTGGCTTGTGAGCTGGCGGGTTCTTAAGCTCTTCTGACCATGGCGGCAGTGTTCTCGACGCTACTACGGGTGAAGACATTGTGCAATGCGTTCCTCTGCTGGCTCCATTGGTGAAGCGACGACGAAGGTGAGGTGCCCAATGCCAATCGGATGCAGTGAAGGAGGCACAGAATGGGTCCTGGGTGTTTATCCATTTTAAGCTTAGCCTCCACGTGACCTGGAGATGGGTATGTCATGCATACATGCAGCCCTCCCAGAACTTAGAAAATCAACCACCTTTTACCTCGCTTGTTTTAGCAGTCGCAATCGAGCTGTCCGCCTTCCGTTTTAGCGCGTCTTGGCAGTCCGCTTGCTCCCGCTTCAGCGGGACCCGGTGGCCCCAGCTGCCCCACCATCCGCTGCCATGGCGTGCCATGCTGAATTTGGGTCCAATTTTCAGGGGGCAAGATCCAGGCTCTGGCCCGATCACCGAGAGCCCCGATGGTCCCGTCGACTTTGGAGTCTGCCACTCCAACTCTTGAACTTGCGCTTCATCGTGCAGTCAGCCATTGACGGGTGCCAGGAAGCTCGAAACGAAGCGACAGTATTCGCAATCCTCGTGCGCCGAACGGCATCAACCCTTCTCTACAGAGCCTCCGACCCACAGCTGCCTCGACGTCTTGACGCGTTCTTCCCGCATAAGAAGCTGCACACGCGACATTGAACCGGACTAGCAGCCGTTTGAAGAACCGCTCAGAACAGAAAGGCGCTGCAGCGCCGGCGTTAGGGGTTCGCCCCGTCCGTCCCGCCAGATCGTGATCGACCCCCGGGACCTCGTGCCTTCCGAGTCGCCCTCTATCACACGACACCGGCTTCGTCGTATCCGAAGGCGCAAACATGTCGACCGCTCAAGGAGGGGGGGACTCGAAGCTGTTCGCTCGAGTAAGCCCATCCGTTGTTTTGTTGCTTCCCCAACTTCGCCGGCGTGGGATTCGCGGGGCAGGATCAAGCCTCGCCGTTCCTGCGACGAGCTTCCACTGTCATAGCTTAGCCCACTGCCCCTCACCTACCCTCTTGGCGACCGCCACACATGCCTCCTCCCTCGCTTTGACCCTCCCGAACGACAAGTCATTTCTACCTCCTCTCCTCTTCCCCTCCACAGCCGCCGAGCTCTCCATCGCACCGGCACCATGAGCTTCCCCTGGGCATCGTCACCATGTTTATGGCATACATTCCTCCGTCCGTCCACTCACCATTCCGGACACCACAGGGCAAAGTCGCCGAGCTGCGCTTCGAGCTGAACAGCGGCGGCAAGAAGGACAAGCACTACACCGCCAAGAAGATCGCGCTCAAGAAGATCGTCGCCAACATGACCATGAGCAACAACGATATGGTTGCTCTGTTCCCGGACATTGTCGGCTGCATGACGATCCAGAACCTCGAGATCAAGAAGATGTGAGCGCCCGAGCTCCGCCGCCGCCGTCCTGGCCAGTATGCTGACGCGACGCTTCGAAGGTGCTTTCTCTTCCTGGTGAACTACGCGCGCATGCGCCCCGACGTGGCGGTAAAAGCCATTCCGGTTCTGCAACATGTCAGTCCTCTCTACAGGCGCCCTTGGCCTGCTGTATTTGGATACTCATGCCTCTCCAGGACATGGAAGACCCCAATCCCCTGGTCCGGGCGCTGGCGCTGCGAACCATGTCTTACATCCACGTGCGAGAATTCGTCGAGGCGACTGTGCCGATCGTTAAGCACCTGCTGCGCGATCCAGATCCGTACGTGCGCAAGACGGCTGCGTACACCGTGGCGAAGCTCTACGACCACGACCGGCATATGGTGGAAAAGTCGGACCTGATCGACAGGCTAAACAGTCTCCTAAGAGACGACAACCCCACCGTGGTGGCAAGCGCGCTGGCGGGCTTGATGGACATCTGGGAGAGGAGCGACGACATCAAGCTCACCATCGATTACAGCAACGCTTCCAAGATGGTCGCCATCCTCCCAGATTGCTCCGAGTATGTGCCCCATGTCTCACTTTTTACGTCAGGGGCCGGGTGCTAATATGCGGCAGATGGGGTCAGACATACATCCTCGAGGCCCTCATGTCCTACGTGCCACAGGAATCCGGAGAGGCAGCCCTTCTCGCTGAGCGCATCGCGCCCCGGCTCTCCCACTCGAACTCGGCGGTCGTGCTCACCTGCATCCGTGTGATCCTCTACCTGATGAACTACATTGCCGACCAGAAGCAAATATCCGCCCTCTGCCGGAAGCTGTCGCCGCCGCTCGTGACCCTGCTCGCCAAGGGGCCCGAAGTGCAGTATCTCGCGCTCCGGAACGCTCTGCTCATCCTCCAGCGACGGCCCGAAGTGCTCCGCAACGACATCCGCGTCTTCTTCTGCAAATACAACGACCCCATCTACGTCAAGGTCACCAAGCTCGAGCTCATCTTCATGCTGGCCAATGAGAAGAACATCGACGAGGTGCTGACCGAGCTCCGCGAGTACGCGACCGAGATCGATGTCCACTTCGTGCGGAAGGCGGTCCGCGCCATCGGCAAGCTGGCCATCAAGATCGAGCCTGCCGCGAGGCGGTGCATCAACCTGCTCCTGGAACTCGTCGCGACCAAGGTCACCTACATCGTGCAGGAGGCGACGGTAGTGATTCGCAACATCTTCCGCAAATACCCCAACCAGTACGAGAGCATTATCGGCACTCTCTGCGAACACCTCGACTCGCTCGACGAGCCCGAGGCCAAGGCGGCCATGGTCTGGGTCATCGGCCAGTACGCCAGCCGGATCGAGAACTCGGATGCCCTGCTCGAGGATTTCCTCTTCTCCTTCGCCGAGGAGCCCGTCGAGGTGCAGCTCGCCCTCCTGACCGCCACGGTGAAGCTCTTCATCCAGCGGCCGACGAAGGGCCAAGAGCTCGTCCCGAAAGTCCTCAAGTGGGCCACCGAGGAGACCGACAACCCGGACCTGCGGGACAGGGCCTACATGTACTGGCGGCTGCTGTCGACCGACATGGAAGCGGCCAAGCGCATCGTCATGGGCGAGAAGCCCGCCATCACGGCCGAGTCGGAGCGCCTCGACCCGGTCACGCTCGAGGAGATGTGCCTCAACGTCGGCACGCTCGCCACCGTCTACCTCAAGCCCGTGCAGACCGTCTTCCGCAACGCCCGCCCCCGCCGCCTGCAGGACTCACCCTGCCTGCAGCGGCAGGAGGCCCCGGCGCCCGCGGGGCTGCGATCCGACGCGAACAAGAGCCTCAGCCAGCTCGGCATAGGCGGCCAGCCGGCGGACTTTGATCCGCGCACAGACAGGGGGACTCCACAAAATGCGAATGGCAATGGAAACCTCGCGCAGGCGGTCAGCGACGCCGACGCGTACTTTGCCTCGCAGATGCAGGGGATGCAGATCCAGGAGCAAGGAGACAGCTTTGGCGGGAATGGCGGGGAGGGGCCGGGCTATGTGGTCAATCAGTATGCGCCGCAGACGGTGTACCAGCCTGCGGGTGGGGTGGCGAATAATGGGGATTTGTTGTTGTAGGGTTTCAAGATAGGATAAGATGGTAAATATGATTTGTAGTGCACAGCATTTACGCACGTTTTCGAGCGGAGATGGCTTGTGTTGCGAAAAGCTTCCTGGAGCTAAGGCGGGACCATGTGTGATGCTGCGGTCATTTCGTCAATGGGGCCCGGTACATTCTAGCCCTGCGTCAACAGTTTGCAGTGAATAGGTCAATCACCAGGCCTTGGCATGCATCTCTCACGCATCTGAATCGATCAGCGTCAGAGTAAGCAGAACTCAGTTCAGGATGGCTCCCATAAGCTCAGCTAATCTCAAATCTTCATCACTGGTAAAATCCATCCATGCCATCACCCAGTCGACCTCCGCATTATTGACCCTCCCCCTTGCTCATGAATGAAAGTAGTCCTCTACATGCCAAATCCTAGCCCAGGAGCAAACGTCTGAAAATCGGCGACAATCCTCCAAAGTTACGCCCCAACCCTTGCCTGATACTAGGATGATATTTCCATGAATGAACGCCGGGACGAAGAGGGTAAGAAAGGATTGTTAAGCCATGGCCATAGCCAGAGCGACCGCGGCGCCCAGAACGATGCCACCGACCAGGCCGGGCTTCTTGGCGCCGGCACCGCTGACGGTGCTGGTGCTGCTCGGCGGGATCGAGCTGCTCGACGAGGATCCGGTGATGGTGGTGTGAGTGTGGGTTGTGCCGGTGGTGGTCGACGAGCTGCTGACGTTCGGGACGGAGGAGACCGTAGTAGTCACCGAGGCGGTGCCGGGGACGGTCGAGGTCGCCGTGCTGGTCAGAGTGCTGGTGACGTAGGTGGTGGGGGAAGTGACGGGAGTGGCAGTGGTGATGGTGGTCGTGCTTGTGCTGGTGCTGACCGAGCTCAGCGTCTCGGTGGCGGTCGCGCAGCCGCCAGTGAGCGTGACCGTAGCCGTAGTGGTGACAGTGGAGGTCTCCGTCTCTGCCTCGGCGAGAGCGCCACGCTTGTTGAGGCACTCTACGCCACCGCCCGCAGCGATGGCAATGCCGAAGTACGCAGCCGCGGCCGCGACGATGATGCGGTTGAAGAACATCTTGATCGGTCGGTCTGAATGATCGTTCTGAACTGGCTGGAGCGATTGTTGTCAGCTTGGTGATCCTAATTTCGCGGTAGTAACGCAACAACACCAGAAGTCGACGCCAGTTGAGTAGCTTTGGTCGGTCACCGTTGCTGATTCTTGGGCGTCTTACTCGCGGTCGGTAGAAGTCGAGCGAGAGAACAGCGGAACAATAGAAAGAAGTCAAGCAATGACTCTGATTATGGGACTTACCGAGTTGACGCGAAGAATCCTAGCCTCGACGGTATCCTGATTGACAATTTGTGAGGTCGTTGGAAGAATGTAGAACGAGAGAATAGAGTGGGAGATGGTCGAGTAGAAAAGAACGAGAGTGGTTTGTTTGGTTTGTCTGAAACTCGGGTTGCAGACTTGTGCTCAGAAAAGATTGAGAGGCGAGAGGAAACAAATGGAAGCGAAACTGTGCGATCTCGCATGAAAATTTGTATGACGCTGTGCAGTGGGCAAGAGTGGTCTCGCAGTTGGCAACTGGAGATGTCCTACCATGGTCGTGCCTTCCCGTTTCTCACTTTCTCCGTCAATGCACCGCGGGCAGCAATTCACCACTGGGCATGACAGGTAAGCTAAACTGGGAAGTACTCCTGCGGACTTTGGAATCTGCTAAATCGTTGAACTCGTGGCCGCTGCTGTCTACGGCTCTACGGAACTGGAGGAGAGACCGTTGGCGTGGATATCACGAAGGTCGCACCATCCTGATTTATCCCCGACAACAACACACGGCGTTGACCGGGTCTCTCCTACGCTGCCGTCGGCGTGACACCAGGTCTCATCGATGCTCCTGTAATCAGCTTCTGGCTGGGTGGCGGTGCTACCGTGTGTAGCATGTCGCACCTCTACGTGTTGCCCTGATGCCTTGACGTGCAAGGGCAACCGAGGTCTCGCAGTTGGCCCGTCAAATCTGGTGGCTGGCACTCGTAACAGCCACAATGGGCAGTGGGAAAGCACGCCCATCATGGTCGCCTATGATGGACAAGAACGCCTCATGCTCGCCCGATGCGTCCAGTGCGACATGCCTAGGTTCGTAAGCAACATGTAAACTCAAACAGCCAGCTCATCTCAAGATCCATCTCTACATTGTGAAGTAGTAGTACATGGCTACTATGACAGGGCATCTACCCAGTATCCGGACAATACCGAACAGGAGACCACGATTACTCCTCCTCTTCTGAATCACTCTCGGAATGCTCATCTGTAGCGTAGTACTCACTGTCGTACTCACTATCATCATACACCACCTCCTCACCCTCTTCTTCCTCGCCTTCTCCTCCCACATTAGCTCCCATGTCATCAACACCATCAAAGACGACGGCTCCCTCGTCAGTTCCATCGTCGTGTTGACCCCTCTTTCCTCCTCTCCAGCCGCCGCTGCCGGTGCCAGCCCGAGGACGAAGGCCGTCATCGTCGACCTTCTGGGCCTTTGCCGAAGCTCCCTCGTCGCCGAAGAAAGGGTGGCTCGCCTGCAGCGGCTTGCCTTGTGCGAGAAAGCCCATGGGTGTATGGGCGAAGTCCTGCCCGTGCCGGCGGATGGCCAGCCACTCTTGCAGGAATGTCAGCGGCCGAGGTGAGAAGGACGAGCTGGATTTGGCGGTGGTGATGGTATTCTTATTGTCCCCATTCTCAACCGCCGAGTCATCGTCGCCATCGGTCTCGTTTTCATCACAGTATTCATCATCGTCCACAGAGACCTCGTCGTTATCTTCGTCGCTGCCGCTGGAGCTCTCCTCCGTTATTCCCAAGAACTTGGACAGCGCGTCGTATTCGTGCCATTCAAAGTACAGTCTGCCGGCGAGCAGGCCCAGCTCCGTCTTGAGCCACTGCGGTGCCACCCACCCCTGCGGCAACTCCGGGATGCTGAAGAAGGTCAGGTTGTTGAATGATAGCATTTTGCGCGTGACGGGAGAGGCGTAGGTGATGAGGTAGATCTTGGGGTGCGTGCCCTTGGAGTGTATCATCTTGATGACCTGCTCGGCCTCCTCCGGGATGAGGACGATGGCGGTCTCGTTGAGCTCGCTCCAAAGAACCCAGCTGACAGGGCGCTGATGGACATGTTTGTCAGCATGGTCTGATCGAATCCAAGCCGTGAATCTTCGAGTACTCACCAAGAAGTTGTCTGGCGCCAAATGGGTGTACAGCTTCACCGTCCGCCCAAACTCGGCTGAGACATACAGTTTGGAGTGCGCGTGTTTCCCCCTCCACGACACCCTGTGCTTCCGGCCAAGCGCGGTGGTCGATAGGAATCTGAAAATATGAGAGATCGAATGGCTGTCGGGGGCCAATCGGCCATTGCGTGCGAATATCTCAATGTCGCGGTGGAGACCCGGGTAGGTGAGGGGGTCGTACCGGGTCGGCTTCTTCACCTGGCGGATAGCCTCGACCTCGAAGGCGACTTCACGCTCCTGCTCGACCTCTTGAAGCGCCGAACCATGCACGGCGCGTCCGGTGTCCTGGAAGCCCTTCCGGCGGACGTTGAGCTCTTCCAGGAAGGCGGCGACACTGGGATGCGGCGATTTGAAATCCGCGTGCTTGGCCCCCTTTGCCTTCGGTTCGTACATCTCCTGCAGAGTCTGCAGCTCGTTCTGTCTGATGGACGCCACATATTTTGCACGGTGATCGGGGTCGGTGAGGAAGCCGGGAAACTCGATAGCCGCCTGCGTTCTCCGGCAAAAGTCGATGCCTTGGGAGTAGTACAAAGGCTGCAGCTGCTCGATGCCGTCGCACGTGTTGTCCAGCAGCCAGAAAATACTAGAGCGGATTGACTGTCAGTACGGGCTGTTACAGTTCCAGAGCTTGGGTACTCAGTACTACTCACACGTCATGCGAGTCGATGGGGTGGCTGATAGGCTTTCTTCGGAGGTCGGCAATGACCTGCTGCACCTCGGGGGGAATAAAGAAGGTTACGGACTGGCTCGTTCCGAGTTGACGCAGTCGCATGGCGGCTGGTTGAATCCAGAATTATCAGCATCACCTTCAGAGACCGGACAATGATAGCGGCATACCTTGGACGGTATGGTCTTTGGACTGGCCTGGGCCAACGGTGAGTGCACCGCGAGCGTTGAGAGGAAGCTTGAGATCAGTTCCGCGAGTGTGAGCCTGAAGGGAAAGAGAGGGTCAGCCATAGCTCGCAGTCAGGTCTTCGTGGCTTACCTCGTCAAGATAAACGAGACACTTGGTCAGATCGTCCGCATAAGGCGACGCGAGCAGGGGCGTACTGCGGCCGGCCCTGGTGACAACCCACGGCTTGTTGGCCGAGTCAAAATACAGCGCAGCATCATGCGACTGGTCGATGGAGAGCCACGCCTTGACGAGCGACTGGTTGTCCATCTCAAGGATCTGTGCCCCAGCGTCAATAAGAATTCCAATCTTCCGCTCCTTCAACATGTGTAGCAGGTCCCGCTCCGTGGCTCTGTCGCCTCGCACGTCGGTGATGATAGCACACTTGCGGGAGCGGTCGTGTAGGAGATACGTCAGGACTTCTGCGTTGGTGTGGGATAGCGTCGGCAGATCTGCCTGCTGGATGGTGAGCGGCAGCATGGTCCGGTTGTCGTTCGTGCCGCTGAAGCCCGTTGTGAGCGATCGTGGCTCCCTTTTCGCTGACTGCGCAGAGAATAGGGGAATGTCCCACCCGCTAGACTGCAGCTTGACCTTGAACTGCTTGGCGTGCCGGGGGAAGACGAAGTTGTTGAGGAAGTAATCGATGACGACAACCCGGTAACGCACCGCTTGCCAGATATCGTGCACCTGCCCCTTGTCTTCGACATTTATAGTGTTCCACGTTCGTAGCGACGCGGGGACGCTCTCCGAGTTCTGCAGCCACTTGTCGTACTCGGTCGACGGGTCGTCAGACTTGAGGACGCGAGCGAGTGCCTGACGCAGCTGGTCCTCCTGCAGACCATCGTAGTAGAAGGTCAGGCAGGTGAAGAGGATAGAGACGTCCGGATGGCCCCATTCCGACTGCTCGCTGGGCACCCCCTTCGCATGGTATGGGACGGCGACTGGATCCGAGTTTGGACGCAGACCGTACTGTACATTCCATCGTTTCTTGAGAGTCATGATCAAGATGCGATGGACGAGAAGCCCGCGGAGTAGGTACACGGTCTGCTTGACTTGCGGCATATCCGGCTGCAGGCCCCGTATCCTCTCCAGTGTGGTTGGCTTCAGTTTGCGGGTACAGGGTGACAGGAAGTCCTTGACAGCGCCGCGCTCGCGGGCGTCAAGCGAGCTCACAGGAAGGATATTGCCCGCCCCTTTGCTGATGGCCGTCGCCAGCCGGCGGAGCAGCTCGTCTTCCACATCCTGCCGCAGGAAGTAGATAAACGGGAAGCCGCCGCCTTGTCTCTTGACCACCTCGATGGAATGCGGGTATGAGTTCCTCAGGCCGTAGAGGTGCTCCTCCACTAGACTTAGAACGGCTTCAATGGCTAGCCATCGATGTGGATGGCCGTCAACCGCCATCTGGGACCCCGAAGGATAGATGAGCTGCGTCCGTGCGGCCAGCGTGTAGTCCGACTCGTCTAAGATGTCACGGCAGACCGATTTCAGCCAGGCCTGTATCTTGATCATCGGCTTTGCTTCGTCAATCTTGTCGTCGAGGACCCGCTGTTGCCCGCTCAACATGAAGGAGAGGTTGTGTTCCGGGAGACAGAGCATCACCCCGGCACTCTTCAGGGCGCGCCTGTGCAGTTCATAGTACCGTCGAATGCTGTCCTCGTGCGTTGCAGTTCGCCTGGAGAACGGGATGTGAGTGATGCGGCGGTTCAGCATCCCGCCGAGGCGAGAGTGTAGCAGCTGCGCCGTTTGCAGGAGAAGCGCCTTCGGAACGATGATGCGCACAAGGTTCTTCTTGTCCGCCATGGATGCGGCAACCATGGGTATGATACACGACGTCTTGCCCTGTCCCATGTTCATCTGCAGGACTGAGTTTGCGCCAGATGCAGGGGAGATGGTCGCCCGGGCTACGTCGACCTGGGTGGGCCGGATCAATAGGTTCGATTCAATCTCCAGGAGCAGCCAGTCGGGGTGGTCCTCGACATTCCAGTTGCTGTGGCCAATGTTAGACTCCTCGTCTTGGAAGCGCGATGTGTCGCCGGCCAAGACGCAGTCGTTCAGCCGCTCGTCACGTTGAAGCCTGGTGACGGCCAGTCCGAAGGAGATGAGAGCGGCTCGCACGCCGGTGCCGAAACGCGGGCTTGCCGTGGAACGCAGTTGCTCCAAGAGAGCGGTTGTCGTGACGGCCGGCCATAGACCTCCCAGCTTAAGCCACTGGATCCGTCGGGCAGACATTCCCTCGGTCTGCTTCTCGAGAGAGTCCTTCAGAGATATGAAGGTACGCAAGACATCCGACTTGGAGACCGAGTTGTCGCGCAGATAGAGGAACGGTTTGGCGAGCTGCTGGGGCGTCCGGAGGTTTCGGAACGCCTCGAGGCTCTGTGAGAGGTCGCGAGCATAATTCTTACGCACCAGCGACTTGCTCTTTCCTAAGTTATCGATGATCTGCTGCAACTCATCCATGTATCTTGCTGTTTCCTGCGGTGAAACTTGTGGCTGAGCGTTGCTGGCGACTGCATGACGATTGCCAGTGCGCGCGGAGGGCTGGCGGTCATCCTGAGGGACGCTAGCTAGAGGCGTCCAGTCGGACAGCTGACGCTCCGCTCGTATGGCGGACAGACCAGATGGATTGAATGGCTTCCCTAGGAGATCTGATTCCAATCGGGGGATCGCACCCCCTCGGCAATGACTCGGGGGCGGAAAGACCTCTTCGCAGGTGATAGCCGGTGGGATGCTGAACTCAAAGTCCGATCGATGCTGGTCTAGAATCTGCTGGACTTGCTTCAGATGAGCGGATAGCTCTCGGTTTTGGTACAGTCGTAGCCATTCCGGTCGGACAGCCTCGAGCGCAGCACTGGTGTCTACCAGAAGATCATTGCGCGGGAGTATCGACATGTCAGGCTCGCGGCACGGCCACTGCGCTAGAAGGAACTTGGCCAGATACCGGCAATGCTCCTCGGCCCTCATCTCAAACGCTTCTTTGGCCTCTTTAATTTTGCGACGCTGTTTGGCGTTCATCAACTGTCCCAGCTCCTCTCCATCATCCTTAGGAGCGGGGGTCTTGAAAGGGGTGATCAACTTGGCGATGTCGTCCAGTTGCGGTTCGCCATCCAGGCGAAAGTTGAAGTACGAAGGCCAGGACGGGAGCGGCAAAGTCTGAAGCTCGCCGAAGATAGCGAATGCCACCAGTGCGTTGAGCAGCGCTCCATCGACATTCTCACGAAATGATAACGTCGCCAACAGGAACATGACGCTGTAAGGCGATTGACCGTAGCGGCAATATTCCACGAGCGAGCCCCAGTTCTCTCGAATGTCGACCCGCATTCGATCACTGAGGGACACTGTCCCGTATTCGGTGCCATAGCCGCCAATAACGTTTCCTTGGGCGAGAATGGTAGCTAGGTTGTGCGGTGTTCTGAACGTGTCCGGCTTTGTTCGCAGGAGATGAGTGGTTTCCATCACTCTCGCGCATCGAGCATCGGACGCCGACGATCTATCTCGGGACAGGTACACGTTGTCGGTCACCTCGGATACCAAATCGTCATCATCGTCGGCAAGTCTTCTCTCATATAGCCGGCGACGTACAAAAGCCCTTCTGGTAAGGTGTGCTTCTCCGGAAGGCGGGAGGCTGTGAGAGATAGTACCATCGTTGTTACCCCGGATCGTGGTGAATGTATGCAGCTCGTTTGAAGTTGCCAAGATCTCCTCGACAGCCTGCCGGAAAAGCGGATGCTGCATATGGGTTGTGAGGCTTTTGCCCCACCGATCCGTCTTCATAACCTTGAGTCCCGTTGGGTAGTATTCTCGAACGGGCGTCAAGCTTGCGACTTGAGACAAGATGGACACCGCCAATGAATCGGCCCCGAACACGGTCCATGGTTGGCAGATTCCTGACCGCAACCAATGGAGACTCTCCTCTGTTCCCGTCCGACCTGTCAAGGGATCAGGAAGCAGGAACGACGTGTATGCATGCAGAAGAGCCTTGCTGTACACCAGTACGGGTTCTGCAGCACAGTCGATCCTCCCAAGTGAGGCATTGATGGGAAACTTGCCGTACTTTTCGCTGCTCTCGATGTTGACAAGGATGTGGCAGCCGTATCTCTTGGCGGACGACACTTTACCCAATGGAACTAGAACCGTTCGTCGAAAAGGGTTGTCGACCTTCCGGCATACCAGCTTGTTGAAGAGGCCGTACCAGGTTCCAGCGTCTTGGTTCGGGTCGATCTCGAGATTCAGCTGCGGTGAAAAGAGGAGCTGGTTGTTGCGGACGAAGAACATGAGCTGCATCTGTTCGATCTGGACCTCCAGGCCGCTTCCAGGCTTGGAAGGCTGAGTGACAAGCAGCCAGTGCGGTGGTGCGAGACCTTCCAGGATCCTCTTAACGCGTTGGAAGAGAGGGCTGGAAGGATCAACAAGGTCATCCCGGTAGAATCTATCATGCCGAAGTTTCCAGCAGCTATGCTTGTGAATGTTGAGTGTCCAGTTCTGCGTGGGATTGTGCATGGTCCAGGGGCTAGCACGGGGCAGCATGTAAACCTCTCCGGTGTCCAAGTTACTGAACAGGTTAACAAGGTGAGAGATATAATACAAATGCGGCAAATAGACTTACAGCCAGTGTACACGTCCCATCAGCGGACCTGGCAGATCGCAGGTGTCTCCCCGCTGAAAGTAGTGCCGGGGAATAAAACGGAAGCCGCCCTGAAGGCCCGGTGCTTTGGCCAGTATGACCGTTTCGCGTCCTTCGTATCCGACGTGGACAGTGAGGCCGTTCGGTCGATAGGTAAGAGCTTGTTACCCGAGAGTCAGTCATTGCACAACAAAGCTCGAGGAAGGATCTGTGTTGTAGTGGGCTTACTGTATGTCATTCCCTGGACCGGCGATTGGAACACCCGAAGCGGCTGATCACCAAAAAGCTCCCTGATGACCAATGAGTTCTGCGTATCCTGCGGAAGTTTCTGTCCATGTCACCGATTAGCCTCTCATGATTCAGCGCACCGCAGAGCCTCTAAGCCCCTACGTACCCCGACAGGTTTCCCATTCACAAGAAGGGTCCCAAGGAGGAAGTTGAAGTGGACCACTTGGTGGCTTTCTGTCTCCGTCTCGGCAATATCGCAGCACAGCCAGCCTGGTTGCTCAAAGGTGATCGTCGATTCCGCCGACTCGATCCGGTCCGCATCAGGCCAGAACTGCTTCAAAGCCCTGCTGAGTCCCTCGGGGCAGTTGCGAATCGAGGCAGAAACGAGATCTTGCAGACGGTATCCAAGCTTGACCGCAGACACTAAGTCGTGGAGCAGTGTTCGCGGCAGTGAGCTGACCTTGCTGACCATGTTCTCTTGGGTGACGATGGCGCTCTGAACATATGCTATCAATGACTCGAGATTAAAGGGGATAGACTGCTCCAGGTGGATGACGAACGTGCGCCGACACAGCAGAGCGGCGGCCAAAGCACGTTGCTGCAGCTGGTGAACCGTGGTTGTGTCAGGGGACATCTGGATCTCCTCTCGAAGGAGCGTAAACCAGCGAACGCAAATTTGTCGGGCCTGGAGCACGGAGTCAAGAGCCGCCCGATGTATCGTCCTCGACAGGCCAGCCGCGTGAGCCAGGTCGAGGATGCGCAACGCCAATGTAATCATGGT
The DNA here is from genome assembly GCA_033296875.1 of Achaetomium macrosporum. Taxonomy (NCBI): domain Eukaryota; kingdom Fungi; phylum Ascomycota; class Sordariomycetes; order Sordariales; family Chaetomiaceae; genus Achaetomium; species Achaetomium macrosporum. Next base: position 3,422 of record MU860337.1, on the reverse strand, counting down.
CCCCATGAGATGCGCTTCTCTCCAGCTCGACAGAGCAGCGAGGGTCGAGAGTCGAGAGTCCACCTGGGCGAGGAGCTTCTCGACAAAGTGGGTGTCGCGGAAGATTAGGTGCGTCAGCCTTAAAGGATCGTTCTCGTCCGATGGCGGGCCACATTGCAGCGCAAGATGGGTGAGAAGCATCATGCTGGTCTCGCTCGACAAATTCAGGTTGGTTGACCCCAGTTCTACCAGGATCGATATCCAGCGCCGAGCGGTGCCCGACATCAGCGTCTTGAAGGCGAGGAACTCGTGCGGGTTCAGGCCCGAGGGACAGTTCATTTGAGTGGCCATAATTTCGTACGATGAGAGGCCTTCATCCTTTGCCCCAAGGCTCCCATCGCTGAGGAGCGACCGGAATGGTGAATTTTGTGGCAGTTGAAGCTGAACGTGATGGGCAAAGTGTGGCCGGAGATGAGCTCGCCCGGTCCAGATCCGGCTGCGCGTGTCAAAGTATGCAAGTTTCAGTCCATTCGGCTTACAAACTCCATCACGACCGCTTTCCCATTCCACGGGAAATGGGACGTATGCATAATGAGTTCTCAGAACTAGACGTAAATGCGTCAGCGATCTGCAAGACGGGGCCCATCAACAGCAGGGCACACTTACAAGACTTTGTCAAGGACGCAAGGGTGAAGGAAGGCCTTGTATTGCCGGCGAACTCCTCGAGTTGGGAATATTCGTGAAGGAGGCACTTCGGCAGAACACTGGCAAGCGGCGGGGTAGAGCAAGCAAGCCGCGACAGGACCATCCAGGTCGTATCGCGGTAGGCGGCGAAAGCCGGGGGACATACTAACTCGAAGACAACCACTTTGACCATGAAATCATGGTGTGGAAGCAAGTGCTCATAGATCTGAATGCGCAGTTGGTTCAGTCGCCGGATCGCCTGACATCTGGGACACCGGCCTTCAATATGCTCTCCCCTTCCTAGCGGATCGTTCTCGTCAACTGTGAGAATGCATGCGCTTCCGTCGACCTGCCTGGCCAACATCTCGTACGTTTTGCTTTTCTGTGCCCACTCTTCCATCTTGGACTGTTTCTTCTTTCTTGCGGACTCTTCAATTGCCCGGAGCAGGGCATGCATCCGCTCGACCTCATCCGCGGGACCTTCGTCATAGTACCTCCGCGCGAAGCAGTCATTGGTGGGGTCATCAAAAACGGTGATGTTCGAACCCCAGCATGCCGTAATGCGCTTCTGGAGGTAGTTCTGGACGGTCTGCAGGCGCACCATGTCTTCGTAGCGGGCTAGGTGAAGAGCATCCATGATGTCGGGGGTGAAGACAGGGTGGTACTCTCGAAGGAGAGGAAACATTCTGCACATCTGCTCATCCCGTCTCATCCAAAGTTCCATGACGTTCAGGATCAGAAGGCTCATCTGCCCTGCATTGCCTTGATACAGGGGCAGACCGCGCGAGATGAGGCGGTGTATGCGTGGAGATGGATCGGAAACTCCAGATCGCACACCATCTTCTTGGACCAAGTCCTCTTGCTCGGTGATGTCGAACAGAGGCTTCGCGAAACCGGCCAACTCCTCATTTATTGTAGATGAGAGATCAAATCTGGGCGGAGCTACCCATTTCGGCTGACGTCCTCTCATCCTTCTCTGCCATGTGGCCTGGATCTCCCGCAGACGTTCGCTGCTGTTTCGCAGTGGAAGTTCCGTATCTGACGACCAGGCTCTCTTGGGCAGCGGGGGGATGGTCTTGGCGAATCTCTGTTTCCATTCCTCCCACTCACTGTCCACGCGCTGAGTGGCACCATGGATGGCCGCGTTTATTCTCGGCGTCAGCCGCTCAAAGAGCAAGTCGACCTTCGCCAGCAAGTCCCGGTCTTGCACGCTGTCTCTCTCGATATCCAGCTTGACCAGTCGGCGGCACAGTTTCGCCTTGAGGAAATGGACTTGGTCAACCTCGAGTGAAGGTTGGGCCGATTCCATGAACCTAACCAAGCAGACGCAAACGAGGAATTTGTATGCGAACCGACCGAGTCCTGGCCCCAGAGCGAGCAACAAGTAGCGGGCAACGGCAACTCTCAGGGAGAGCCAGTAAGGAGAGCGACGCCAAGGTTTACCGCTCGACCAGCATACGTCGTCGCGCACTCGCTTCCGAAGCAACGCTGTAGAGATCCTCCGGCCGTTCTCCTCCAGAACCGCCATCAACATGGAACTGATGATTGTGGGGTTGGCCGTGTCTCGGTACTCGTGAACGTCGACGCCTGCTTTGAAACTGTGTCCCGCGAAAGCCTTGGTGGACTCAAGGGAGGCTTGCTCCAGGAAGCTGGCCAGGCTGGCTTGGAACTCCTCATCGTTGAACGTTGCGAGCGGAATGGCGACTGCAGTGCCGGGAAAATCCCACTGGAGGGCGTTCTCTGAAGCAAGGACATCCTCGTTTCTCGGCGAGGCTTCAAACACTTCGAATATAACCTCGCCCGGTGAGCTGCCCAACAGTAAGCACAGATCAGATACCACCAAAACAATTCTTACCTAGAAAGTCGATGTATCAAAATAGCCGCATTTTGGCTCCGGATGTGAAGGAGCACAATGTCTGACGCTGTCATCCTCGACAATGCCAACAACAATTTCATCTGGTTCACCCTTCCTCCGCGATTCACCTTCTTGGATGTGGTCAAACATTCTTGGATGGATTCCCATACCGTCGTCGATTTCCAGTTGAACCACAAAGTCGGTTGGTCCCTGACAGAATTCTCAATCACGCGGGTCGCAGTGAAGAGATAGTCGTTCAGGTTGAGCTCGACGCCGTCGAGGTCGGCATCCTCAGAATGAGGAATGCTCTGCGGAAGCGCGAAATGGTTGAAAAGCGACTGCTCCATGGTTCCGACAAAGCATCATTCGTGCGTAGAAGGGAACGCAAGGGTTTGGAGAAGGAGAGGATTAAGCGGTTTGGAGAAAAAAGAAGGAATCAGCAGGTCCATGCAAAACACAGGTCACTGCAGGGAAGGATGTGAAAGGGTTTGGAGCTTGGGGCCCTGGAAGTTTCCGTGTGATAGGTTTAAGGCAGCTTTCCAAATCGAGGATGCCGTGTGACTTTCTCAACCACTTGAGGAGCAGTAGGCAAACGGAATGAGGCGATCAACGGAGAGGCCGGCGTGAAATAACTGATCAAGGCAGACTCGGGTCGACGATAACCCACGTAATGTCGCATTATTGGCCGTCTTTCCTGTGACCGTTTGGCCTAGCATAACCTTTCTGCCTTGAGGCCTACCGTCAAACTGCGCCGAGCATGAATCGACTGCACATGTTCCGCCGACTGTGCCCGTTTGTTTTCTCGCGTTGGCCTGGAACAGTTCCCGGGTTATAATACAGCTGGAAAATCAGCGCTCCGAACAGTTCAATCAATCCAATCCTGGGCCCCCGATTGGATTGGATT
>MU860336.1:0-25886 GCA_033296875.1 Achaetomium macrosporum | reverse complement strand
TGGCACCAGGATTCTCAGGATCAGGGAAATGCCTGCAACTGTTTTTGAACAAGTCCGACATAGAGATCATCATCAATTGAGTTGTTGCCCGTCTTTTGGTGCCCAATTACTGCGGTACGGTAAATTCGTAGCTGTTGGCTTTCCAACAGGTGGCAATGGTGTATAGGATGCGTTCGGGGAGGATGCCTGCAAAATTTGGTATGGCTGTGCCCAAGTGGCACTCATCCGAAAACGGTTAGATACCCGTGACTCTAAGAGGCGGCCCCGTGAAAATAGTGGTGTCGGTGTAGTTATGCATATCAGAAGATTCACCGTCTCCCGGCTAGTCTCTCGTGGCAGCCGAGGCTGGGTATTCCCACACATACCGCGTAACGTGCCAATCTAGTGGCGAAAGCGTCCTCTCACCACCACAGAGCAGTTTCGGAGCATTTGATCAGCGGCTTGACTTGAGTTGTTGTCGTACCGCCCTCTGCCGTCTGTCGGCGTCCCTGGTCATGTCCAGAACAGGTTAGACTGCTATGGCATCATCGGCCCAGCGTCACCCAAGCAGTTTCAGTGCCCTACTGCCTTTTGGTCCGGATTTCTGTTTATCGGCGGTGGTAAGGTTATGCACGACCTCGACAATCCTCTCGAGACGACGACCGACCCAGGGGAATGTCGATGAGTGGCGATGTCAACATGCTAGCCCGCCGCATCTGGACGCTGGGGCGGCGGGCATGGAAGGTGGCCCGGGCTAATTGGTAAGACTTCACTTCACCTCCGTTATGACTCCTTTCACAGCTGTCCTGGGAGCTATAGTCCTCCTCAGACAGCGAGTATGGTTCCCAACACGGACTTCGTAGTTGACCTGGTTGGTCAGGCACTTGGGCGTCACCGCGTTTGGCGGACCGCCAGTGCATTTTCGAATTGTGAGGTCTCTCTCCTGTTGCGCCGCATAAGCTCCCAATTGACTGTGTCTGGTCTTTTTTCAAATCCAGTTCAACGAGAAGTTCGTCAAAAAGTCGGAATGGGTCGACGAGCAGGTCTTCCAGGAGCTGTTCAGCATCACGCAATCACTGTCTGGGCCGGCCAGCACCAAGATGCTGTACTGCATCAACCTCATCCGCGATGGCTTCATGGCGGCGCTGCTAAGCTTTCTGATATGGAGTCTTCCCGGCGCCATAGGCATGTACGGCCTGTCCATTGGTGTCTCGAACATCAGTGAAAAGCTGCCAGGCCCGGTGTATGCCCTTCTCTCAGGCCTCAACGCGGCTACGGTCGGCGTCATTGCGCTGGCCGCTGTCGAGCTGTCTCAAAAGGCCATTACCGATAGACTGACACGGATCATCGTCTTCCTAACTGGGACTGCAGGCATGCTATACAACGCCCTGTGGTACTTCCCCGTGCTCATGGTGGTTTCCGGTCTCGCGACACTCACCGTTGACTTTCGCTGGGTTCATCGGCCCGCCGCCAAATTGGCCGCTGCTTTCAGCAGGCTCCAAGGCCTATTGCCCTCTCGCCGTTCAACCCAACTCCGAGACAGCGAAGAAACCCGGGAGACACCGCTTAGCGCCCCCTCCCGCGGGCTGGACAACCTTGTCTCCAACCCTTCCGGTCCGAGGCCCCCTTCGATCTCTGACCTCCCCATCACCGAAGTCGCAGCCCAACAGGGCGACAACCCCTCCACAGCCGAGACCGAACCACGCATTATCCCTCCATCCCACCAGCTCCCCATCCGCCTCTCCATAACCTGGAAAAGCGGCGCCGCGGTCATCGCATCCTTCCTGCTAACCTTCATCGTCACCATCGCCCTGCGTAGCACCCTCCGGCCCTCGCCGCTGCTCTACCGCCTGTTCGCCAACATGTACCTCGCCGGCACCATCATCTTCGGCGGCGGGCCCGTCGTCATCCCGCTCCTCCGCGAATACGTCGTCGCCGAGGGCTGGGTCACGCCCCGCGATTTCCTCATCGGCCTCGCGCTGATCCAGGCGTTTCCGGGGCCCAACTTCAACTTCGCTGTCTTCCTGGGCAGTCTGACGGCCCTCAAGGGAGGGCACAGCTCGCTTGCCGGTGCGGTGGTTGCGTGGGTGGGCATCTTTGCTCCCGGGTTGGTGCTCGTGCATGGAACGATGGGGATCTGGAGCGCGCTGAGAGGGAGGAGGTGGGTGAAGAGCGTGTTGAGAGGCGTGAACGCGGGCGCTGTTGGCCTGATGTACACGGCGGTGTATCGGATCTTTGGGGTGGGCTATATCGATGACGGGTTTCAGGCCGGCAGGAGCTTGGGCGACAATCCGTGGTGGGTGGCCATCACCGCTACGAGCTATGTTGGCGGGAGGTATTTTGGCATCCAGGCCCCGCTGGCCATCGTGTTGGGTGCGGTTCTGGGACTCCTGCGGTACGCCGTGATTTCGGCTTGATGGGGAGCACCCGGGTGTCTGTGACCGGGGTCGCTTCGGTAGTATACCTCGGACCAGGAATCCGACCCTCAACCGCCAAGCGTGGACAACTCGGACTTAACATCTCCTTAGTCCCGCCTAACACCGCTGCCTCCTCGAGAGTGTGCCCACTCCGGGTGAATAAGGGTCATCTGCCGGCGCAGTCGACCTAGTCGTCATTACCCCCCAATCCATTCCCCTCCGCCCCTCTCCTCTTTGATGTCTCTATGTCACTTCAGATCTCGCTCACTCCACGCTTTACTCTAAGACAGTGACAATGTCCGAGCCCAAGCCCACAACCTCTACCCGACGACTCACTTTCCTCATCACAGGCTGCTCTTCCGGCCTCGGGCTGACCCTTTCGCGCATCGTGCTCGGCCACGGCCACAATCTGATCGCCACCTCCCGCAACCCAGCCCGCACGCCCGATCTCGTCGCAGAAGTTCAGTCGCGAGGCGGCAGATGGCTGAAGCTCGATGTTGATGACCCAGCCTCGGGCTCGCTCATTGACAGCCTGGAAAAGGGAGGCACGCACATCGACGTGCTGGTCAACAACGCGGGCTACTCCATCCATGCGCCCGTGGAGACGTTCACGGAGGAGGAGCTGAGGCGGATGATGGAGACGCTCTATTTCGGGCCGGCGAGGCTGATCCGAGCAGTGTTGCCTTACATGCGGCAGAGGCGGTCGGGCGTGGTGGTCAATATGAGCAGTGGCGCCGGGCTGGAAGGGAGCGAGAGTATGGGCGGGTATGCCGCGGCCAAGGCGGCTATGGATGGTGAGTCTCTTGTTCCATGAGGTCTTCGCTCTGCAGGCGGCTGACAGAGCGCAAGGCATGATGAAGGTGCTCGGGAAGGAAGTCGCGCCTTTCGGAGTGCGGACTCTGACCGTCCAGCTTGGGGCTTTCAACACCAACATGCCGAACGCTGCTACCTGCGGGAAGATTCCGATGCCGGATGATTACAAGGGATCTCCGGTTGACAAGGTCGCTGATCTCATTACCGGTGGAACATTCAACCCGGATGGGGATCAAGAGAAGGCGATGAAGGCTGTTTATGAGGTTGTTGTCGGAGAGGGCGTTGGCGCTGGACGTGAGTCGGAGAGAATGTTGCCTCTAGGGAGGGATCTGGCGGTTCGGCTCAGGCAGGTGCAGGATGGACTTGCTCACGCCATGGAAGTGTTTGGCGAGGTGTGTAACAATGTATATCTGGAGACGCGCGTGAAGTCATCCTCAGCCTCATCCTACTAATCTCGCCGCATTGCGGTATGGGTAGGGTAGAGAACTTCCAGTCGGGAAAGAGATGACACGAGATCTCGTTACCTAGCCGGCCTTCTCGGTGCCATGGCGAGTGATGACGGTTCTTCCTCCGAAAAGGTGAGAAGGGTCCTTCCTGTGTGACTCTACCTAAAGGGAGAATACGACGCGTCGCGGGCCGGACTCCTGCTCTATCGTATACTGTGTATGTTGTTGGCCCGAGGGGTTAAGATGACCACAAGCTCGAAGCAGGCCACTCGGTCTACGCTCGGCGTGATGGGATGTATGGGTCAGCGGCTATGGGTAGGATCGCCAGAGGCAGTAGATCGTGGAGCTGATGTGGATCCAAGCCAAAAAGAAGCATTTGCCAAGGCGGAAACCGTGTGGGGTGGTGGAAGTGGGAACTGAGGAGAGGAGCCCTTTGACTTATTAACCCAGCTACGTCGTCACTAAGCGCGGGAAATATGTACTATCCCGTCGAGTGTTCGTTACGGTGCACATAATAATGTGGTATGTAGTTGTAAGCAGCCTGTTTGGAGGCTTGCATGGACCCTAGCCCAGTTTGAGCTGGCATCCAGCCTCACGGCGGAGATTGTCAGGCGATTGCCACAAGGCAGGATGAACGCCAAGACCGACATCTGCCAAGAGATAACCCAGGCTCGGCGTCTTAACCGTCACCTCCTGTTCTTTGCCTTGACCGATAAGCACAGCCCAATCCGGGTACCGGCTTACCGAGGGCCAAATGACCTTTCTTTCCTCTCGATAAGACAAGAAAGTCCATCTCTCGTAATGGCAGCGTTAATTGTATCTGCGAGAGTGTCGTACCTAGAGGTAGCTTTCTGCTCAATGACTGTACTGTAGTACACGAATCTTAGGTTGCCTAGGTAAAATGCAGTGTACGCAACCGACAGAGAAACTGAACCAGAACGGGTAATGGACGTTGGGCGATAATGAAGTGAAACTGGAAGCTCGTAATATTGCAACCTACTGTGTTCCTGCAGCGCTACCGCCGTAATATATAACACTGCAACGAAACCCGGGGTCGTGGGCCGAGCATTGGGTTGCACTGAAACTTGCCCATGCTTTTTCTAGGTTCCTCAGAGGTACGGGGTACCACAGTCGGTTGCTGTTGGCGTTTCCCCGGAACTTGCTTATCAGCCATTGTGGCTTGGAGATCAGGATGGACCCTGCTTGCCCGGTGCCCGTTGGATTTCACGGTCCATTCGGTTCGATTTCCCGACCCAAGGCAGTCACTCACGACACCAAACTCCTGGTGACTCGACAAATGCTGTTCATCGCCCAATCTCATGTGCGATATGCCCTTCCGCGACCCATCGCCACTCATGCACTTTCATTGACAGCATATTTCCGCGATTGATCTGAAACAGCCCAATTCACGTTGGAACGAAACCGGGCGCAGTGTTTGCAAGCTGTATCGAACCCCCACCGAATTCCAACAGGCTGAGCCAAGATCCCCTTATCAGTGGGGCAGCCCACCCTCTGCATGCTACGCCCCAGCCCAAGAAAGAAATACGCCCGAAGAGGAATGAACAAGCTGGTATCGTGCGAGGGCCTTATCAGTCTGCAGCATGGAGGACAAGAGCGGCTCGGCTCGGGGACCAAAGACCTGACTCCCTGAGCTCTTTCGCTGCGACACGGTATATGACTCTGCTGATCCCCCCTGGATTCGGACGGTTGTGTTTCTGAGCTGTTCCGTTAACACGTGTCGCGGAATAATTCTGTGCTGGCGAGAGAGTGAGATTGGGGGCAAAAGCAGTCTTCTTCAACACTGCCGTTGACTTGGACCTCTCCTGAAGAGTCAGCTTCTCATTCTCCGCCATGTCCGCCGGACCGTTGACCGAGTATGGCGGCGTCACGGGCGTCGCCAACGACGGCGGCAACTCGCTGGCCGAGGACCTCAATGTCTACTACTCGGTACGGAGCTGTCAAACCTTCTCGACACGGCTTTCACTTCCCGCCACTAACCCATGGCTCCTTCACAGTCCGGCGATTTCGCATGGATCATGACATCCTCGGCTCTCGTGCTCCTCATGGTTCCGGGCGTCGGCTTCTTCTACAGCGGTCTGGCGCGGCGGAAGTCCGCACTGGCTCTGATTTGGTTGTCTCTGATATCCATCGCCGTGGTCGGCTTCCAATGGTTCTTCTGGGGCTACTCGCTCACCTTCTCCCACACGGGCAGCGCCTACATCGGAGACCTCAGCAACTTCGGTCTGATGAAGGTGTTGGGTCAGCCCAGTGTGGGCAGCACCAAGGTCCCCGACCTCCTGTTCTGCCTGTACCAGGGCATGTTCGCCGCCATCACGTTCGTGCACCCCTTTTCAGTCTTGATTCCCGCCCCGAGAAGATGCTGACTTTCCACAGCCCAGCTCTCGCCATCGGCGCGGCGGCCGACCGCGGTCGGATGCTCCCCTGCGTCGTCTTCATCTTCATCTGGGCGACCATCGTCTACGACCCGATCGCCTACTGGACCTGGAACGCCAACGGCTGGTCCTTCAAGATGGGAGGGCTCGACTTTGCCGGCGGCACCCCCGTGCACATCAGCTCCGGCGCCGCCGCCCTCGCCTATTCACTCATGCTCGGCAAGCGCACCGGCTACACGAAGCTCAACGGCCTGCCGCACCGGCCCCACAACGTCACCCACGTCGTGCTGGGCACCGTCTTCCTCTGGGTGGGATGGTTTGGCTTCAATGGCGGTAGCGCACTGGCGGCTAACATGCGCGCCGTCATGGCCTGCATCGTGACCCACATTTCTGCTTGCGTCGGTGGTTTCACCTGGTGTTTGCTTGACTACCGGCTCGAGAAGAAATGGAGCACCGTTGGCTTCTGCAGTGGTGCGATCGCTGGCCTGGTCGCCATTACCCCTGGCTCTGGTTACGTCCCGCCCTGGTCGGCCGTTGTCTTCGGTGTTGTCGGCGGGGTCGTGTGCAACCTTGCGACGAAGCTCAAATTCGTGCTTGGTATTGACGACGCGCTCGATATCTTCGCCGAGCACGCCGTTGGCGGTATTGCCGGCAACGTGCTGACCGCATTCTTTGCTGCGTGAGTTACTGCCATTGCTTGTGTCGACGAGAGGAAAGCTAACAACGCTCAGGGACTACATCGCCCACCTCGACGGCTTCACCGTGATCCCCGGCGGCTGGGTCAACCACAACTACGTCCAGCTAGGCTACCAGATCGCCGACAGCGTCGCCGGCTTCTCATATTCGTTTGTGCTGACTTGCGTCATCTTGTTCCTCATGAACCTGATCCCTGGCCTGTCGCTTCGCGTCCCTGCCGCTGAAGAGGAGATGGGTCTTGACGATGGTGAGCTGGGCGAATTCGCCTACGACTACGTCGAGATAACCCGTCATGTCGACGGCACCTTTACCGGCATGTCCGGTAGCCCTGCCCACAGCATCAAGGGCGGCAATATCCCAACGGGGAAGGAAGCTTGAGAGAGTATATTGATCATTGAGTGTCTGGATGGAACTAAGTTCAGCGACGAACTTTCGTATGGCGGACTAGGCGCCTTTTTGTTGTGATACCTCTTTCATATATACCAGTTATAATTCACTTCGAAATCTGAACCTTAATTCTGATCCATGTGGCGACCCAGAGGGTGCTTTCGACCTAAATAATTGGAAACAAGCATGTCAGGTAGGTAACTAAGCGACCATGATGAAGGGCCTCATAGGAAACTTTACGTCGGTTGGATAATATGTTCGCTTACGCGCCGGATAGAAAAATGTGTCTGCAGGAGACACTTCTCGTGGCAGAACATCAAATGTGGGGTACAGAAGAGCGAAAGTAAATACGAATTGTGAGGCTCGGACTCGGACGTTCAGGATATCCAGCACACAATGTATCGCGGTAAGCATATAAATGCTCTAGTCCAAGGCATATCCATGCTCAAAGCAGTGGCAGTGGCCAAGGCAGCCGGGGGTATCTTCGCTGTTGTTGTGGGAGTTGATTCTTTCTCAAAATTCCTCTGTCGTAAGGCGATGGGGTCGACCGATTTGTACTTTTCCGCATGACTGCCATTTTCTCTAGAATACATTATCTCCTACGTGATCTGTCTAAAGGCTCCATTTTATAACCTCGAGCAGGTCCTGGCCATCTCTCCATTACCGGACTCAACCTGTGACCCATCGCCCCCAGTGTTTCGTTTCGGCTCGGGCGGCCTCAGCCCTTGCAGATTGCCGATCTACGAATCCACGTTCTTGACACGCCTGGACTCCCGCAGCATGCGTCTGTAATTATACATGGAAAATCCTTTGTATGGTTGCAGATCCAGCCGAGAATTCCCGACCTAGACTCCTGCCCGATACAAAGGTTGCCCAGCCTTCCTCCAACCCGCCCAGTGTTCATCCTTTTTAGACCTCTCCGGCCCTCCGCCCCTCATACATTATACGCCGACGGTGGTGGGCGAGGCTCGGTCGTCCGCGGCTCGCTCATCTCCACCTCAAACTCGACCGTCTTGCTGATACCGGGTGCGCGTCCGGACGGCTCCATCGCGTCCAGCTCGACTTCCGAATGCGCCATGCCAGACGACTCGGCGCCGCCGCCGAAGATGCGCTCCTCCGAACTCGCCCTCCTCCGATGCCTGGAAGCGGCCGCGCTGCGGCCACCGTGCACCTCCACGATGTGTTCCGTTTGACTGTGGGTGGGAAATGACATTGCCCCGTCGTCGTGGTCCTTCGCGCCGCCCAGGCCGCCACCCATGGCCGACCGTCTCTTGCCGTACGAGCGGGCCTGCTGGGGGGAGACGCTGTATTGTCGTTGGCTGGTGTGGACGACCTTGGAGGAGAGCATGTCGATGCTGCGCGTGGGGGTGAGTCTGGTTGGCTTCGAGGACGGGAGACGGGGGACACTCACTACATGACGATGGGAAAGAGACACTCCATCGTGTAGGCGAAGCGGTCAACTTGGCCGGCCAGGTTCGTCGCGCTCTGGGCCTCGGTCTGGAACGAGTAGGTGACGGCGCGCATGGTGCCGATGACGGCGAGAAGCGCCAGGCGCACCTCGGTGCTGCGCATCAGGTACGGGAACAGGCCCGTCTTGGTGGCCTGCTTGAACGAGCCCATCTGCGCCTTGGCGAAGATGGTCAGCAGATAGTAGGCGCTCACGCATTCGACCACGGCAATCATGGGGAAGTAGGCCATGTGCAGGTGGTTAACCGTCTGTTGGAGCCCCTCGTCGCCCGTGACAATCTGCCTCACGCGCGTGACGGCGATGATGATGCGGACAACAGCGATGGCCACGATGAAGATCCAGAACACACTCGCGAAGATGTACCAGTTCCTGTCGCGGAGAATGCGGCTCAGAATGACATAGCCGTAGAACGACAGCCCGGCTTCTTGGATCTATCGAAGAGGGTGGTTAGCTAACCGTGTACTCCGCGGAAGCATTCCCTACTGCCTAGGTCTTACCAGCCACATTATATCCGCAAATCCCGAAGCCACGGCCCGGTTTGTAGCTGGTGGGGATGTCAAATAAAATGCGTAGAAACAGAGGCCATTCGCGACGGCGCCGGCGGCGGAGGTGACGATCGGGACCGCGGCGATCGGAGAAAGATTCGTGACGCTGACGACGAGGATGCCAAAGAAGACGTTGGCCGCTCCGATGGTGCTGAGGATTGACCAGCTCAACTCGAAGAAGAGGGGTTCCTCCGCCATGACGGTCGATTAGAACTGCGCCAGCGCCAGCAAACGGAGTGGTGACGACAACCGATTCGGGTGATCTGATATCACCGTCCGCGCCGCGCGTTGCCGCAGCGAGGTAGGACTCGGGGTGAGGCAAGGTATATTAACAAATAACAAATTCATGGCCTAAACAGAAAAGCAATTCTATAGTTGAGGACAAGCGCCCGGCGTTGCATGTCTTCTCAAAGCCGCCGACACAACCCGTACATCAGGGGCAAGGTTGAAGATTGTGGAAGGGGCAAAACGCTCATGTCCGCGCTGGCTCCGGGCTAGTCCAGGCATGCAGACAGTCCAGCGACTCGTGTCTGGGAGGTCATCTGTGCGAGGCAAGCTAGCAAGAACCCTGTACATACCCTGACAGTCGCTCGTTAAGAGCGCGCTACTCAGCTGACCTCTCCGGAGCATACCATTCCCAGCGGCAACAAGCAGCCCAGACGCCATGCTGGAGCTGGTCGAGAACATGAGGACAACCCACCCGGCCGCATCTCCCCAGGATGCATTCCGTGGGCACAACGCGACCCCCTTTCAGCGATCCTTGCGTTGATTGCAGGCTCTCTTCCCGCAAGAACAACCGGGCAGTGCCGGGTGGTCGGGGTCTGGGCGGTTCGGTGGGATGGGGCACTATATGCGGGGTTGAATCCGTCTCCGGGGTAGTTAGGTTACATTGGCGCATCAACTGCTTTAGCGCATCCCGGGGTTTTGGTCAGTGTCAATTGTCAAATGTAGATGCGACAAGCGAGATCATTGCGAACATAGTATAGTGGGCCTTGGCTCTAGTGTATTTCTAGCCAACTTCAGCTCCATATTTTGACAGGAACCACAGCTGGATGACAATGATTGCTGGATACTATATGGCGCCCGAGTCTCGGGCTATAAGGGGCTCAGTGGGTGGCTTTCTCAGCAGCTTGCACGGCGGGCTCTAGGTAGGTGTCAATTCCGGGGAATCGGTCTTGGGCGCATAATCTGAGGAGCAGACGGATCTGAAGCCCTGGGACGTCAATCCATTGCACTCGCCGCGCCGCCACCGATCTGGAGGTTCCGCTTCGGATGCCGATTGCCGGTCACGATCTCGAACCGCGATCCAGCCCGCGCGGCCCCGGCTGCCGCTCCGGCTACCGCCCTTCCATTGCCTGTGACCCGACTACCGCCCAGCTGGTAAGGTCGGATACAGCAGGAGATATCATGACTAGAGAGTGGATACAGCGTTTCAAAAATGATTCTACGTACTGCTTCGATTGCTACTTGCTGCTGTTCAAGCCGAACTTCTCACCCCCTTTTTTGGTCCGAAACAACGGGAAGAGTTCTCCGTCCGGGGTTGCCAAGCCGCCAATGCATCTCTTGGCGACTCCACAGCGAAACCTAATAACTGAATGTGAACAACCCCAACACCACCCGCATCCGAGAATTGCCACCAGCTTCACAAGTTCACACCCGAGTTCCCCCGTCGCCGTGGTCTGCAGATGGCCGAGTGCACCAAGCGACTTTTCTTCCATTCTCAGCTTAGTGCAAAAGTCATATGACTATGGGTTAGTGCAAAAGTCATATGACTATGGGAGAGATGGAATTATTTATGCCAGAGTCGTTCCATCCATTCTCAGAAAAGTAACTAAACCACTTTCGCCCTCTGTTATTAAGTCTCACGCCACTCATGTCGGAACCATCTCAAGACTTGGCCTCGATCTTGTGTCCTGGCGTGTCATGCCAGCTGGAGGCCTTCTTTCTCCACATGACCCCTGTCTTAGCATAAATCACACCTTGCTCAATACCCAACATCGTCAGCTGCTTCCGTTGCTCCCACGCACCATGAAGCCTCATTTGCAAGAGCTCCTCAGTTCTCTGTACATAGATTATGGCATGTGGCTGCTGACGTTTGCCAACACTTGCCCGCATTATCGGCAGGGGCCTATCTTCGGCTGTTCTCCAGCTTACAGCAAACACACAAGACCCCTTTCGTCTTGCACAACTGACGGATCATCATCTTAGTGTTGGAGAATGAGGATGTGCCCGGGGCACTCAGGTGTTAAGCGGCGCACAAAGGACGTTCCCGGGAGACATGGAGAATACCCACACAGAGAACGGGAGATGGGATTAAAAGATACAGTGGCCCTGCAGTAAAAGTCGTGGGAACTGTGAGAATTAAACTCACGACCTTACGATGCCTCGATCCAAGAGATCTGCCATGAGACGTACGCACTCAACCAACTGTGCCAAGCTCCCTTTTGTGGTGTTGAAGGCGAGGGTGCGGAAATCTGCTGATCAAGGCAGATTTGGTGTTGGTGAAAAGGATGGGCGTGGGCCCGCCATGGCAACTTTGCTGCTTTGCAGGTTGCACCAGCACAACGGGGCTCGCCCTTCTGCGCCAACGAATACCCTCGCAGCTGAGCACGATTCAAACTACACAAGGGTATGGCTTGCGAGCCTGTACGAGCAGTGGCTGTAGAGCGACCGGAGCCGAGGGCAGTATTGCGGCATTGCCCCGCGAGACGCACAGGTGCCTAGTTCTCCAACCTTGTTTCACGTGCGACAGAGTGTCAAAGATGTTGGGTAAGGCAGGAGTTAACGCAGCTCCTTTCGTGACTCCTCAGGAGTCGCCCTGACACTTGGCCTGGCATGGCTCCTCCCAGCTGCCTTCACTGTCTAGGTCCTCACGAGTGCAACCTGGGCAAGGCAGGCTGATCTAGTCATGGGAGTTCGAGGTTCTGAATTTTCCGCTCTGCGGTTCATGGTTCTGGCTTTGGGGGGATGCCGGATTGTAGGTAGGGAGTTGCATAGGTTGTTGAATGGGAGGGATACCCGTTTGAGAAAGCTTCCAGGTTCTGCGCTGTGAAATTGCGTTTTACCGTACCTGCCTGACAAATTGATGAGAATCCAAGGCAATCAGTATTGTTAAAACGATGAACACTAGGCTTGTGAGAGAATGGCTGAATTGGTCATCTGGTCCTGAGCATGCAAGTTGGGGCGCCTCACGTTCCGCTGGACAGGAGGCGATTCATTCAGTTGCAAAGGCTGCAGGGAAAATGCTGAACGAAGGCACGGATGGCGACCTGGTTTTAAGGCGCTCTGCGGGCACCGACTCGGTTCTCAGAACTTGAAACTAAGTTACCTAACGACCAACCAACCAACCTACAGTTCAATCACATTTTGGCTCTCTTCTTCAACGCTCAGGCACATGCGAAAAGATCAGCATCGCACCCTTGGTGACGGACACCAGCTTCATGGTTGCGTGGTCGATGTCCTTGACGTAATGCATCGGTATCCCCAAGGTGCCTACCTACGTAGGTAGATATGTGCAAAATACATCCACTCCCGCCCTTCGGCGCTCGAGAGCGTCCCTCGCTCATTCCTCGCTTTCTCTCACCTTATCTCCTGTCCTTTGAAGGAAGAAGCATGGCGACTGGATTCCTCCTATATTACACTCTGCTAAACTATCAAGGCTGAAAGAGGGCATCCTCGGGTTAAACTTTCAACCATCCAAATTCACCACAATTCAAGGCATCTTCTACATCTTTTTCAGCCTCTTTGCCAAGGGGTTCGGCGCAATCAGTGCAATCGCAGCCTTCAACCTTCGTGGCGCCCCGATACAATCTGAGAAAGCGGAGCGGTCCCCAGCAGGATGCTGCCGGCAGCGGCAAGCGCCCGGCTAAGAGGCGCGCAGCTGCATCGAGCGTTGCCAGTCATGAAATTCCCAGCGAGAACGCAGAGAAGGTACGGGCTTGCGACGAACCAGCAGGACAGACCCAAGTCTCCCAACAGTCCCAACTCGAGCGGCTCCCCTCGGAGCTCGTGCTTCTCATCGGGAAGGAGCTGCCGGTGGAATCGCGTATCGCACTCGCCCTGACCAGCCGCACCATGATGTACAGGATGGGCGGGGTCGGGCCCGGCACCAGCAACTTTGCGACAGATGAACCTGACGACCCTGACGACGATCGACTTCGGTCCCCTCGCATGCGGCCTCTCGACCTCCTCGAGCGCGACGCCTTGCTCCTCACGGCCTGCAAGTATTGCCGGCTCCTACACTCGCCCTTCTGGAGCGATGCCGAGCCTCCTGGACGGCGCTGCGGCCAGAACAATCAGCGCCTCGGCCTGCCTTTCCCTGGGGGTTGGAATCCGATCCCCATGATACTGCCGCTTGTTCGCGCGACCTCGACGTGGTATCGCCGCGGCCTCGATGCCGTTTCGCTGCTCGGCAACATATGCCGTAGCCGCGTCGGAGAGGTAGACGGCCATGGCTTCACATACCTCGTCGACTACAAGGCTCGGGTGGTCGACGGCCGCGTCCTCCTCCGGCACCAGCTCTTTGTCGTGCGGAACTCGGCCCCGAAGAAGCGCTGTAATCCCACTGCCCGCGACCTCGCCGCCCTGGACGAGATTTTCCGCAGGAATACAACCCCTGACTGGCGCTATCCGGACCTGGCGCTTGGAACGACCAGACTGTATGACTTTCGGGTTTCCGAGTGTCGAAAGCAGGAGAACAGTTGTTTCCACGGCTTCAAGTGCTTCTCCCCCGATGTTGGGCCGGCGCGTCGGAAGCTGAGTCGCCAGCTGCGATGCCTGTTCACCCACAGCGTCCCATGTGGGCGCTGCAATAGCCACAGCCCTTTTCCAGGGCGTGTCGACGGCTCCGAGCAGAGCTTCGTCGACTACTCTGTCAACGCCATCGTTGCGCCGAAGGGGGCATGGGACCGCATCCTGGTCTTCACGGCCTGGAGGGACCTGGGGAGCGGCCATTCACAGTGCGACCCGAAGTGGGATGCTCAGCCAAGGAACCAGTTTATCTTCCGTCTCTGTGCCGGCACTAGCCGTCGCAACCACTGTGGCAGCTGGGTTGGTGATGTGTATGAGGCGTACGAGGGCGCTGCCGGGGGAACCGCTTATGTTCCAGAGCTGCCGCGATATGTGGAACGAAAGCTATTCGAGAGTTCTGTGGCACCGCGCGTTCTGCACCTTCTTTGCCTTTAGACACCTTTCGGAAGTTGGGTCTATCTCCCTGGTGTTCGCATTCGGACCGCATTCAATTCACATTTGTGTAAACCAAAGCAGATCATGCCAGAGACCAACACATGGATTTCTAGTACCCACCACGTCCATCCCGAAACTATCCAGATGCCGACCTTGCCCGAATAGCTCCTGGGTAAGGTATACGCATTACTAGCGGCCCCTAATCAAAAGTAGTATAATGCGAAACAATTCCCAACAACACATTCAGCCCGGTTCGGATATACATCAAGCCCCCATTAACCGTTCCCTTAAAACCCGCAGCTAAACGACTCAGGCGATCCCCGTCTCCTCTCCTCCCCTTCCCACACCAGCCTCATCCTCAAACAGCCATTCAGATCCAACTCGTCCATCCTGATGCTGAACAGGACTGAGTTTCGCTTTCTAAATGGACAGGGGTATGATGAACCGCTGCTGCTCTGGACCCGCAGCGTCTGTTTCCCGTTCTATGCTCCGCTGGGCCTGATCTGATGGCTGGTGGTTGCTCGGGGCACCAATCCTTCTTCAATTTCCTTGGGATTCCTCTCACAACAATACATGCAACAACCCTCATGATCTTGTTTTCGGGTACCTCGGGAAATACAGTCTCATTGTTCTCATGGTTCTGGGTCGTGCTGAATGGAATTGATTGATACGTCGGAACAAAAAGGATATTCATCTCGATAGCAGAGGGTCCAACCTATTTTTCACGTTTATGTTGTGCTGTCCCAAGTACAGTAACGAGCTGACCGTAAAGTGGTGTTGGCAGCTTCCTCATAGGCGCCTGCCTCCTCAACAGAGAGACAGAGCTACATTCTAAACATCGCTCATTCGTGAAGCCACTGCTTGAACCAGGCGACCGCAGCATTCTTCCCCCTGACCATGGCGGCCCTCTCGCCCTTCTTGTTCGCATCACCCCTCACCAAGCACCCGTGCTCGACCCCAGGGAGATGCTGATAATCAAACGGCACATTCTTCTTCTGCAGCGCGGTAAACGTGAATTGCTTCATCTCTGGCGTGTATACGTGGTCGAACTCGGGCGCAACCAGCTGCGCCGGCACCTGCACCGACAGCTCCTCGACGTCCTTCTCCGTCAGCAAGCTAGGGTGGCCTGCCGAGATGGCGTCCATCAGGGGCTTGCCCGTCCCCTGATCAACAAACTCCTCCGCGCCCAGCCTGAACACGGCCCAGCCGCCGTAGCAGAACCCGATCGCCCCGATCTTGTCGTACTTGCCCGACGCGCGCAGGGCCCGGGCGTAGGCCAGGATCTCGGGCTCGCGCACCGATCGCGCGTTGCGCTTGATGAAACTAGGCAGGTCGAGCTCCTCGAACCGACCGGCAAGCGCGGGCTCCAGCGGGATGACCTCGCCGCCGAAGAAGTCGGGCAGGTAGACAGTTGCGTTCGCCTCGCGCGCGTAGGCGTCGGCCAGCAGGCGGTTGTTGAGGAAGGTCCAGCCAAACATGTCGTGGACGATCAGGATGGCCACCCGGGAGGGGGAAGGGGGTTGGGAGACATAGGTCGGGTTGGGCACGCCCGGCAAGGTGGTTTCCGTGCCGGTGGGTGTGCCCTCCCAGAGGGAAGCCTTGAGGCAGCAGTCGGCCTTTGGGGTTCCGGAAGCCATCGTGGGTATCGGTGCTTAAGTGTGCGGTGGGTGTGTACAGTAGGTATCGGTCTGAATGCTCTAATGCTTGGCCGTGAGTCTCTTGGGGTTCTGAAAGTTCTTGCCAGCGTGAGGATGCCGGGTTTTATACCACCTTCTCGGCCTGAACTGTCTGCCGTGCCCCGATGTCGTGACCATGCAGAACAGCCTGCCACACCCGGAGATAAGCGGCGGTTGTAATCGCGAGCGACGCGAGGCCGGTGGCCGGTGGCCGGCCGTCGGTTCCACAAACTTCTCAAACCCAAACCATATTGACTATATCGTCGCCTCTAATAAGCCGCTCCTGTGTACTATCGGCTGAGCCTTACCGACCGATGACAGGACGGAATTGCCAACTTGCCGCACTCGAAGCCCATCGCGTCGATTTTGACCATTTCTACCGCCTCCTGTTCTTAAGGGGACGTACGGCTGTGCCTACATTGGTACCATGGCTGATCACTTGGGGTGGAATCAGTAGTGGCTGCGGAATCAGTTGAAAACCTGCGGCCAGCGCATCAAGTCGGGCTCATGAATCGGACCAACTCAAAAGAGCGAGCGGCGCAACTGCGGCCCCGAGGTGGGGCTTCCGTCCCTCGATTCCTCGATGCCCGACTGCGGAGATCGACTTCAAGCGGCCACCGACCCGAAACAACCAGCCATGCACCGCAATGGCATCCCACTTCGAGTTGGAACTGTGGTATGGATCAGGCATGTCGAATGCCACGTTGCTTTTTGTAGGACATTCCCAGGGCGTCTGGACATCCGATAGCATTCTTCTCCATGACGCCACGAAGGCGACGTTCACAGTGAAAACGCTCCAGGTTTGACATCAAAAATTGCGGCCGGGACGGCCCCGAAGGACAATTCATGACGGCCGGCACCACGATGTGCAATGCAGGCCTTCCGTCATACTGCAAGGAATTCTTGATCCCCCTGCAGTCAACCAAGGTAAGTATGAAGAAGAAAAGAAGAGAAGGGGAGGAAGGTTGGGCAGCGTCACTGGGAATTTATACCCAAGCATGGGTGGTCTGTGCACGTCTGCAATTTGCAGGAACTCGCACGTGACCTCACAGTGTGGATTTCCGGCTGGTTTGCCAGCTGCTGACTGACTTCCCAAGTTCCTCGCCATTTTCATCCACCCCTCGACAATAGCTTACCTAGCCTTCAAAGCTCTAGCGGCCTCCAAGTCAACCACACATACTTCCCAACCTCGCTGTACGAAACCAAGTGAATCTCCTCCGGTGCATCCTCCAACCCAGGCGGGTTCTTCCCCGAGCTAGCCATGAGCCCATACTGGCCCCATCGCAGGCAGTCCACGCCGGGAATCGAGTTCGGGAACGGCCAGATCTGCGCATGGTCAGCCATCTACTAGTATTCACTCGTATCGGTCGATCACGGCACAGCCGGGTTGTCCGGCTCTTCGCTGTTGCTTCACCAGGTCACTTAGTACTCACCCCAAAGGCATAAGCCTCGTTTCCCTCCTGGCAAGTGAACCTCGCACCCAGTATTTTGCACGGTCCAGCGGTACTTGCCAGCGTGAAGGTACGGAGACTGCTGCTGTTGAGCGGAGTCCCGGTGAAGGTGCCGCAGAGCGCGTTATCGGCCGTCCACAGCCCGGCCTCGGTCAGGCAGCCGAGGTCGGCGTGGTCGCCATCGTTCCATAGAGTGCGGAGCTGGCCTGTGCCGGTGAAGCTTGCGAGGGCTGGCGCAGGGGAGAAAGACAAGGTTTGCGTGGGCAGGGCCACCGAGCTTGCGGCGAGGGAGGATAAGGCGAGGGTCAGGGCAATTAAGCTGTGCATGATGTGTGAACGGTTGATTGGCGATGAATCGAGGTTGCTGGTGACGATGTCAGCGGGAAAATCCCTGAGAGGGGACAGGATCAGGGATGCGGTTAAGAGAATATATGAAGACTACGAACTCTCGTCCTGCGCCCCCGACGTTCCCCGGGAAAGCCCACAAATCCGACAGAGCTGGCACAGCGGATGGCGACTAATTGAGTCTACGGGCCGTGAGCTCCATCCTTTCTAGGTGCAGCATACGGGAATGCACCTTCCCTCGCCGAGTGTAGGTTTTGCAATACAGTTACACTACCAGGAGTTCTAGACTTGCGCATTAGGAGGCTGCGGAAGGTATACCCCATTTGCTCAAGGAGTCAAGAGCCGGTTGACCGGAAAGGCAGGTGTGGGCAAGCAAGACATGTTTTCTCCGCATAAAAACCAATACGTAGTTCGCAAAGTTCGGAGGTGGCGCCCGAAATGGAGGGTACCTAAGTCGGAGTAAGCCCGGTGTGTCTTGGATATCACCTCGAGCCCATCTTGCAGAACACGGGGAACTTCCTACAGTCTCAACAACGTGATGCAACTTGGTCGTAACCGGCTCGGATTTTACGATTTGCAGGACGAGTGGAAGGAGCACTATTGGGCAGTTAGTTCCCCTATGTGCCCTTCTCCTCTACGCCTTAAGACGTTAAGCTTAAACGGGGAATGCTACCCAAGGCTTTGAAAATTGGACTTACCAAAAGGAATCAATAACTTAGCTTACCTGTCTCTTAGAATAACAGGCAGAATACATGCAAAGGGCCAATGTTGCCTAAGCCCTCTGTCTTCAGGCGTTGCCGTGCCGCTCTTTGGCAATGTAAACCCGGAGGATATATTTAACCTCGACCTCGGTCCCTTAAAGAACCTTATGGTTCGGATGACTTTTCAGTTCTGTTTCCCACAGTCGGCCTATCTCGCAGGGCTGCAGAGGAAGTCGTCCTTCACTCCCTTCGTCTCGCCAACTTCTCCTTCAAGCTTCTGATCAAGACCGCATGCTTCTGCCGCCGTGGGCCACTCTACCACCACTCACAGTCAGTCTTTCTTTGGAACAGGTCCAGTAGTTGGCTCAAGGGAGGGTGGTTTTCATCACAGATGACGGAGAGCTCGAGAGCGACAACGTTCCTCCTCTGATTCAGGTAGGGGTTTCGTTAACACTGCAACCTCCACGGAGACAGCAAGCAAGAATCGGCAGTAGAAGGTCCATCACTCTATCAAGAAAACAATAACGTGGTTAGAGTATTTAACTCGATGCGGATTGTTAAACGAAGTGTTCTGAGTACCCTTATCCCGAGGAGCCTAGAAAGGTGAGGTGCTTTATGTAAGTCCTGGCAAACGCCGAATCAGGACTCATCGAGCGCTTGTATCACAAAGGTCAGCCTTCAAGTTCTAGTGGCACCGGGGCAATTGGGGAAAATGCCGTTCTTTGACTTGATCTTTGGGACAGAGCTTCTCGTTAACACCGCTGGCGAGGCAAGGGGTGACCGCAGCCGACCTTTGCTGATCGAGAGATAAGAACGAAGTTTGAGAAAAGCCAGACACTCATGCTTCCAGATCACATTCTATAGATTAGGTTCCATTTCTACAAAACGGTTTACCTAGCATGCTCCGAATGCTTTTATCTCAGGTGTCGAATGATCTTCCTAGGCCCCAGGGAGCTCCCGCGAAGTGCCAAAAGCACCACGGCTCCTGAATGTAACTGTTGTCAGCATTCTACCATTGGGCTATTATAGACCCCTTCGCATTGTAGTCTTTCCTGGGGTGATGGCAGTCAGTTAACGGCTATTCCCCTATTTCATCCCGCCCGACCGAAAGCGCGGCACTGTCAAGCCTGAACAGCTGATCTCTCCTCCATCTTTCGGTTCGGGGGTGTGAGGGGCATGGTGTTTCGAATTGATACCGGAATGGCCTGAGTTTCCGAAGGCTTCAGATCGGTAGGATTACCGTTGCTCTGATCGGCTGAAGCACTTTGCTTTTGTTGAGAGGACCTGAAGGTAGTGGCTGAGTAGGGAGCTATGGGTTAGCTGCGTCGTGGCGTTCGGGACTCCGGACGGAATTTCTCGTGGAACTTCAGACGTCCACCTTGTACCTCGCACACCGCTTGGACAATCTCCGTCCAAAAGCCCATCCCATCACCGACACTCGAGAGAATCAATTCAACGCCATGGCCACACCCCAGAGACTGCAGACGGTCCGCCGTATCCAGCGCGCGATGGCAACGGCGTACGCCGGTCTAGGTGCATGGTAAGCACCGGCCTCCCTACAAACCCGTCTTCATCATACGTATGAGCTGCCTAGGTGCCTCCTCCACTCCTACTCCGTCGTCGCCCTCGGCTTCACGCCCAGATACGTCGCCATGTCCAACGAGACGACACACCTTCTCATGCGCTGCTTCGGCGCCCAGGCCATGACATGCGGCCTCGTGCTGGGCACGTCGGAGATGACGGCCTTCAGCTTCACTGCGTTTGGACTGGCCATGATCCCCTATATCGGGTGGAACTTTTGGTTCAGCGGCGTTGGGCCCGCGAGAGGAATGATCAACAGCCTCATGTGGCTCGACTTCTTCGGGAATGTGTTCTTCATGGGCGGCTCGCTGTGGTGTGCGAAGGTGCTGAAGGAGGGAGCGAACAAGAAGCACTGATGCTCATTTAGGTATAACATTCTGTGCCTGGGGAAGGGATTGAGGCGTGATATTCCAGGTTGCCCAGCTTTAACGTAGTGGTTGAGGGACATCGATCAGACTCATCGAGGACATTTCTGATTTCTTCGGGTGGCGCGCTCGAGTGCACCCACAGGCACTTGATGCCCCGCCGGAAGCAAAGCTCCACACCCAAGCCCCGCACAGCTGATGCGTGATCCAAAGCCTGTGTCTGAGAGGTCCAGTCTCCAGTGTTCCCAGATTTCCGTCTGTGAGACAGCTGGGACCGAAGCCTTCTCCATCCCCGACTGTGACCGCTCTTTTCCCACCACCTCGATGGCTGGACAACAGTATAACGAGGCCGGCCGTGATTGGCAAGGTCCGGGGTTGGCACGCTACGTCGCAGTTGCCTTATCGCGGCAGAGCTAGGTAGCGGGGCTTCTCATTGCGACAGTTCAACCCTGCCCGGTGTTCCGTCGATATTTCCTTCCAGCTGAGATAGCGGCAAGAGACCATTGCATTGCAAACGTCGTGGTTTCTCTGCGTTGTGCCTAGGAGCGAAACCGGAGACTCTACTTGCAACGGACGAGCGCTGAGAGAGCTTTGGAGCACGCCGCCGCGTTCTGGCATCGCGGACAGTCTGGCTTACCAGCAATGGCGGAGCCGACAAACACGCCGATGCCTCCGAGCACTCCGGTGCCGGCATCAACTCCGCGCTCGTCGTCCCCGGCGCCGCCTGTGCCTAGCCTGAGTCCGAATGCCATCAGGTCCGCGATTTCTCCACCGATGCCTCCAGGGAGGACCGCGCCAGTACGTCCTACCGTCCTTCACATCGGGGACCCGATCATGTACAACCCAGCGACCTATGCCGAGTTCAGCCAGATGTTCGAAGTGATACGGCCCAGCGCCGCCGAGCGTGAGCGCATCGAGTTCAAACGGGCCCTGAAAGAGCACCGCTGGGGTGATTTCAGCGCCATCTTCCGGCCCTTCTGGGGCACCGGCGGCGAGATGGGCCGCTGGGACGCGGAACTGATCGACCTGTTGCCGGACTCGGTGAAGGTGTTTGCTAGCGCCGGGGCGGGCTTCGACTGGGCTGATACCAAATTGTTGGGGGAGAAGGGTGAGTCCATCATTCTTACAGGAACGAGACCACGCCTCCTAACATAGCCAAGGAATCATCTACTGCAATTCAGGTCTCGCGGCCGCCGAAGCAGTCGCCGATTTCGGTGTTGCCATGGTCATCTCCACCTTCCGACACCTGCCTTGGTGTATGACAGCCGCAACCTTCGCCGACCTCTCCCCAACTGGCTCGCTGGCCCGCGCAGCCTTCCAGAACTGCCATGACCGCGCAACAGCAGTGAGTCACAACCCGCGAGGCCACGTCCTCGGCCTGATCGGCTTCGGAAACATTGGGCAACAAATCGCCGCCAAGCTCGGCAACCCAGCTTTCGGCATGCGCATTGCCTACTACGACATTGTCCGCAAGTCAGCCGAGATCGAATCCTCCTTCCGCACGACCTTTCACCCGACCCTCGAAAGCCTCCTCCAAGCCTCAGACTGCCTCGTTCTTTGCGCGCCCGCTTCAACAGACGGCAAGCCCCTTATCACAGCCTCCACGCTCCACTCCATGCGGCCGGGAACACGCTTCGTCAACGTCGCTCGGGGCTCCCTCGTCGACGAGGACGCGCTCGCAGACGCACTCGAATCAGGGATCATCAGCGCTGCCGCGCTGGACGTGCACGCCAACGAGCCCAAAGTGAATCCGCGGCTGGTGCGGATGGCCACTCAACTCGAAGAAGGGAACCCCGGGCCGGGGAGGGTGATGTTGACCTGCCATAATGCGGGCGGCACGGTAGAGACACATATCGGGTTCGAGGAGTTGAGTATGCGGAATATAATGGCGGTGTTGCGGGGCCAGCCGCCCATCACGCCGGTGAATCTGGAGTTTGTGCGGGGCAAGAGCTGATGGGAGAGCGCCCAGTTGAGATATGACGATAACGGGGAAGGATTTACGCATGTTTTGGATCCGGGCCCGTGGAACCATGACACGTAGACGTCGGGATGCGAGGACGGGCGAACAAGCCATCGCGGTTAGGCGAAGGAACGGTGTCATACCGACGTCAATAGAACCGCTTTGATCCTCCCATGCTGCCTCCAGAGTCCAACGGGATCCGCGAAAGCCTGCGTGCCGCAGCCATAAGAGTCACACAAGGCCCAGAGCAGACCCCATCCAGCTATTCCACCAAGCACGTAGCAAGGAGTACAAGTACAAATAACCTGCCCGCTAAAAGGAAACGAGAAAAGATGAAAGAATATATATAACGAAGAGACATTAACTATGTCTTTAGCACACCACATCCCGCTCTTCTAAATCCGCAGTCCTATCACCGTCATCAATTCTCATAATATAACCGGGGTATCTAACGTTGTGTGGTTGAATTGTCCGCCATCTCCACGGGATTGCCCTGGTGGCCCGACGGAACGTTGGCGCCGTCCAGTTCCGACACAACCTGGTGCGCAGGCTGCTGCTCGGGAGCACCGGGATACGCAGCATACCCAGCAGGCGGAGACATGTGGCCGGGCGGCTTGGAGGGATCATAGTACGACATTCTCGGGTCGTACGCGCCCGGGGGCGGTGGCGTGGTGCTGGCAAGATAAGGGGTTCCGGGCTGGAGGGCGGTGCCGAGGCTGCCTGGGGAGAAGTAGCCAGCCTGGGACATGTTGGGGGACGCTGACGATGGCGCGTAGGTCGAGGGTGGCACGGCACCGCCCGCGCCAGGGTACGACGTGTCACCCGGCGCGACGGCACTGTAGGCCGCGCCGCTGCCCACGTTTCCGCTCTTGTTGCGGTTGCGGATGATGACCCACGCAATCGCGCCCGCGATGAGGGCTATGCCGGCCACACCGCCGACTACCCCACCAACAATGGCGCCTGTGTTGCTGCCGCCGCCGGAGGTGTTGGAAGACGGCGCGTCTGTTGTTGTTTCGGCGGGCGCGGGGGTGGTTGTGCTGCTCGAGGTTGTGGTACTCGATGTTGATGAGGTGGTTGAGGCGGTTGAGGAACTGGTTGTCTCTACGAATCCTGGTACGTCCAACATGGTTACGATCGTCTGGGCGGTGTAGCATCGGTACATGGACCGCGGCGTATCGCCGGGCCAGAGGTAGGTGATGCATGCTCCGAGAGTCGAGGTCATGCTGGGGAAAATGTCAGCGGAAGTCGACATTTACAACCCAGCGTCTGGTTTCACCCACCAGCAACCAGTCTTTGCGCCAATGCTCTCGCACGCCCCGGCCTGGACGGCAGCATAGTCGAAGCATACTGTGAAGAAGGGGCTTGGTCCCCCCGGCGACGTGCAGCCAACGACGTTGTCGGAGTTTGTCGAGCATTGGGAGGAGCTCGGGCAGGTAAAGGCTTCGGCTGTGTGGCATGCGGATGTTAGGAACAGCATGTGTAGACCGACGAAGCAGGATGCTCACACTCTGTTCCGGCGGCCCAGCCGCATGTCTGGTCGTTTAACCAGGTGTTTGATGTCTGTCGCTTTGCCTTGACCCACTCCTCTCTCCTCCTCGCCAGCTCCAACCCGTCTGCCCTGCCAGCGACGAAAGGAGCTTCAGTTGGCCTTGGTGTCCATCCATTTACGCCCCCGTGATCTGACGACCCGGTTTCCCTCGGCCATATTAAGGCTCCCCTATGATCGAGTTCCTGACCAAGCAACCAGTTCGCGCTTGCTACATGGCCTGATGCGGCCAAGAGCCACAGGTGAGACCGCATTCCAGTGACCTTCCCGTGAGCGCTAATCTCGCCGTGTAGTTTCTGAGAGACTAGGGACGGTTTGCTGATTGAGGTGCTGCTCAACGCGAAAAGTTCCAGAAGCCGGGTCGCAAATTGACTCGCAACTGGAGTTCGTTAAAAGGAACCGGTGGGTTCTTGGCATGAATGGTGGTTGAAGAAACAAAGTTTGCGTTTTCTCAACCTTCAGGAGCAGGGTGCAACCGACAAGATGAGGAAAAGCGGCTGCCGACTGCTCGGGAGCCTGTCCCCTTCGTGGCTCAGCTGCTCAGCACAAGGGGTCGATGACAAGGGTCCCTCTGAGGTGGCTCCTCAAGGTTAGGCTTTGTGCCATTCAGCGAATCACGGCCAAGCTTGTCTGATACCCCAGGTTTCTTCAACGCTGACAAACCCGCGGAGGCCCTTGAGCCTCATGAGGGTGGCTGGATTCCCCGTTCCACGCCCCATCTGGTTTCTATCTTGTAGCATCGTGATCCTTACATTCAGGCGACAGTGTTGCTTGCACAAGTGAAGCCCAGCTTGTCGGTCACCGGCGGAGCGCGCATACGACGGGCAATCTGAACCACGCATGGTCGGCAGCATCCCGCCAGGAGTGCAACCATGAATCCTGGCGGACCCGGTCCATTTCCCAGGGAAAGACCCCCTCATCAGCAAAAAATAGAAGTTCTGAACTGCGCTTGGCCAATCGTGTGGGTATCTCCGCTCGTCGGGGCTGTCGCATTCAGCCAATGACGCCCACGGGTTGCTCAGCCCTCGTGGGGAACGAATCCTCTTTCCCACTTGTTGTCCCGAGCCTCGATGAATGCATGCAAAACTCTGTGTGGCTGCCTAAACCTTCGTCTGGTCCCGAATCTCAGCAAGGCATCACCGGTTAACACAGCATCATCTTCGATCTTCAGATTCTATGATATCCGATACGGAGATGAGGTGGCCGTTCTCTCCTTAGTGGTAAGATTAGACACCGGAAGGATGACTAAAGCTGCTCATCTGTGGCAGCCTCCCGGCTGATTGAACCTTGAGCAGCCCCAAGCGACACGAGACTCAAGCCATCCGCCAGCATTACTCTTACATGACAATACATACGGTAGGTAGGGTTGCACTCACTGTGACCCGTACACCCGTCTCCGCACGCCTTACATATTACGTACGACGGTACGGTATTTCGACAGTTTTCCAGCCTGCTGTGCAACGAGTCCGTCAGGCATTCCATACCTGGTCTGGAAGGACGTCCACCAATAACATTCACGTAAGGGATACCGTATCTGTTAGCGCTGAGCTTGTTAGATCCATAGTACCTTTCACATAAGAGGAGATTGTCACAATCCCAGCATTTATTTGAATCCTGAGTGAGCGCCGCGAGCCATGTTACAATGATCCGGACAGTCCGCTGTCGGCCCTGGTCTTATGCTGTGTCATGCAACTCACGGTTTCCAGCCTTGGGCGGAATCCTTTGCGGGGCACTCCAACGTTTGTCATCTCGGACCGCAGGTTTTGAAACATTTGCCGGTTAAGGACCAATTAAACCACGAACCATCCAACGTCTCAATCCCTTATTATCTGACCACGACTTGGAAAACAGCAGGACAATGTCGGCAAGAGCGTGATTAGAGCCTGATTAGTTCCGGGCTGGCCAGCCCGTGGACTGGCCAGGCCGGAACTTT
>MU860335.1:0-25933 GCA_033296875.1 Achaetomium macrosporum | reverse complement strand
TAGGGGGTATAGGGTATAGGGGCGAGAGTGAGAGTGAGAGCGAGAGGGAATGGGAGAGAGCAAGAGGGAGCGAGGGGAATAGAGGGAGAGAGCGGGGGGGAGAGAGCAAGCGTGAGAGAGAAAAGAGGAAAAAAAAAGAAAGGAAAAAAAGGAAAAGAAAAAAAGGAAAAAGAAAACGAAGTTCTAAAAACGAAAGCCGAAAAAAGGACAAAAGGACGAAAAGAGATGGGAACGACAAACCTTTCCCGACATGACAGGCGACTAGGCGGGATCCTCCCTACAAGCGACGGTGCAAACCGGGGGCTGATTGACGACCACACGACGACGACCGCGGCGATGAGCACGGTAACCGTAACACCACCGACGATTCGCCCAACTTCAAGCCTCAGGAGAAGCCCCCTCGACCTCGACGGGGTTTCACAGGCCCTGTTCAAGGAGGAGGTCAAGGCGTACATGTCTGAGGAGATCTGGCGACGGGCTGTGGCCATCTGCTAAGTTCGAGAGTGCGAACCGGGGCAAGAGCAGTCTACTGCCGCCGGCGCTCCCAGTCCAGCTTTCCTCCAGCACAACCCACCGCCTCAAACACGTTCCAGTTCCCGCCTGGTAGCCACCTATCTGGGGCACCAACGGAATCATGCACGGCGTGATGATGGTCTCGGTACCGCTTCAACCCACGGTACGTACTGTACACCAAAGCGGAGCCCGCGTGTTCGGCGACACGCCCTGACCCCGAGTATCTAGTAGCTAATCCAGCAACCTGCCCTCTTCCACAGCGCCCAACGCAGAAGCAGTCGCCGATATCGCCGCCAGAGACTGCCACCTGCCGAAGGACAAGCTATCCTTCCCGGCATTACTGCTCCGGCAACGGCCATGAGGATAACGGCGACGAGTTCAGCCTGTCTCGGCCGCCATGAAACGCGTAGCTCAGTGACGTGGAGAAGCGTTGGTCCTGCATGCACGCATCAACATGGCTCTTCCCCTATAGCCACCGCATCCCCCGCCCTTTACTACAAAAACAAGCCTGCGACGGAGATCGACGCGAATCAGACGGTCGGTAGCCGATTTGCCTTCGGTATTCAGCACGGCAATGAGTCCCAGGCAAATGGTCATGTTGCGTTCACTCAGAACGTGGTCAGTCCTTCGAACTCCGCGCTGAATGTCTCACCTACAATCGAGAGCATCAGATATCATCTTCTCCTTGACGAGTCAATCCCCGCAGAACGCCCCCGGCTCCAGAGAAGCAGCTCCTTCTCCCCGCGGGTCCCGGCATCTGACGACCCCGTGGAAGAGTACCTCAAAGACCACAGGTTAGTCTTCGCTCCCACCCTCGATGTTCTCTGAGACAGTCCAATCCCGCCCAAGCCGAGGACTTCAAGAGCTCGCCCTCTGACGCCAATGGCAGATGGGAGCTGTACGTGCTCGTCGTCGAGAAGCCGAGCTGCCAGACTCTGATGGGGGGTGGCCGTGCGGTGGAACGAACATGACAGGGAGAACCACCTTCATAGTCCCGTGGAGGCCGACATCAAGAAGCCGAGCCAGACATGGACTGGGACGGCCTTGTTGCCGGTAATGGAGGTCAGCACCAAGAAGAGTAAGTCTATTGTTTGCGTCGAGAAAAGTGAGTCGCCCCGATCCCGCTTCGGGACCCCGGCTAACCCGCCAGGCTCCGGCACTGCCGTGATCTCCTGCATCCGGTGCTGCGGAGGCAAGAAAACCGAGGTCTTCACTCCCCCCGAGATCGTCGCGTACTCGATGCGGCTCCGCGGCGCTCTCCTTTGTGTTGAAGCCGCCCACGACATGGAAGGCCGTCGCGAGAATCGGGTTAAAAAGCCCATGAGTCCCGCCGCTACCCCGAAACGGCGCCGCGGCGACGACCCCCGTGAAGTCGCTGTGGAGTACTTCCGTGATTGCGCTAACACCTATCTCGCCGCCGTTACGTACTGGCGGTCGGTGCGCTCGCCTGGCCGTCCTGTCCTCAGCCTCGGTGTCAGCGATCTCAAGGCCCTTGGCATCTACGACCCGCCGCGCACCCGAGAGTAAGTCTGTTGTTTGAGTCTATATCCCCGGTCCCTTTACCCAGTACAGTGTCCCCACCACTATGGCTTCCCCACTAGTACTCCTAACCCCCGGAACAATTCCCTCCTCGGGGCTAACAGTGTGGCGGCAGGATCCACATACACAATGCATTCTAATGATGGTAAGAGGTCATCAGCATGGGTATGCTTGCTGGTCCGAAACGGCTCTTCAGCCAACTGAATCCAGTGTGGCGAGGTCTATCTCGACGATGATCTGGGGAAACAACCTGTTTGCGAGGCGGGCTTGTATCTCTCTGAACTCGTCCCGAGTCGAACTGCCAAGCTGAGACGTTTTTGAACTCGCCGGACCTCAACGCCACCATCGACGTGCGCCCTTTCCCCACGGCGACCTCAGCGAGGGCATCCAAAGTCACAACTCTTCAGTTGGCGGCACTTCTGACGCCGGAGGAGGTGAACGCCACTACCCGCTGCGTTCCCATTCTCCACGGTGCGACCAGCCCTGTGGGACATGTACTGTGTCTCTGGGTTCGACAGCTATAAGCGACCTATTACAACGACGAAGGGCGAAACCTACGAATCCACAACCGCTTACGGTCTGCAGTTCCTTGAGACGATGCATCCCACCACCAAAGACAAAAGGTCAGTCAGGCTTAACCCCTCTTCTACGTACTAGCGCGTGCTTTGCCTCCATAGTATGTCGGCTAAGCAACTAGTAGATCTGAGGTGCGGCGACCGCCCAGGGTGATCGCCACAAGCCATCGCGATGAGGTCGGCTCTTCAGACCGAAGGGAGTTCAGGTGGACACAGGGAGTTAAGATGGACATATTCCATCCGAGGCCCTTATCGTCCGAAGAACGCACATTCAGAACAAAGAGGAAGACTGGGCTCACAGCGACGACGACCGCAGTGACGGGGGCGACGACCGGGATGCCGTCGGCGATAGCAAAGACAACGACGACAACACAGTCGTGGCCTGTCTCAGCCACCACGGAACGTGTGGCTCAGCAACATGGAGAAGATGCGAGTGGCCTTCAAGAGGCTCCGCAAAACTGCCGTGAAGACGGGGCTCGACAGGTCTCTATTTACCTACCGATACAGAGTTCAAGGCCTAAGCCGAGGCCGTCATGAAGGCGGCAGCCTTGGGTCTCGATGCCGCGGACTACGAGATCCATGCAGTTTGGAAAACATCATTCAATACATCAGGATTCCGGTTGACACCGCCAGCAACGCCGTGGTGTAGACCTGAAGCTGGGTATTGAGCTCTTCGGTGCTACGCCGCACCCACCGTGGACAACAGCAAACTTCGAGCGCGATAGACTCTTCACCACCTCCCAGAACAAGACGAAGATGGACGACGACACGGCTATGGATGACTTGCACAAGCAGTCACCTAAGCCTCGGAAGACGGTGAAGTTCTCGCAGGAAGTGCAGCTGCGGATCATAGACGCAGAAGGCGGATCGACCCTAGCCGTCGAGAAGGACAACCTGTTCACACCGCGACGCTCAACAACACAGCCCGCCAGATCGACAAGAACGTCTGGTTCCTGCACCCGAGGCTATGTGATCAGGAGCGCATTCTAAGCGACGGCCTCAACGCTTTCCTCCTCTTCAAGTTAGCCAAGATCACGGCCGTCGCCATCTTGAGGGAGTGGCCGTAAGAGGGCTTCCTCGACCTTGTCGATGCAAGCATCAGTGAAGTAATGACGATGGAGAACAAGGACAACAAGCGCACCAGATCTACTCAGTCTCCTCACGGTGCCCGGTATAGAGGTTCGGCCGAGTCGATGGACTGGGACGGTACTGCTGTTAGTATGGAAGTCAACGCCAAGAAGAGTAAGTCTATTCTCCGAGTCCGTTTGTCTCACTCCCTAACAACACCCTCAACAGGCGCGTACGAGCGCTGACGGTTGTTCCGCAAGGAGCTCGGCCTCCACCTTCCGGACGAGGCAGCCGCCACTAAGCCCTCCGCACCCAAGCGGGCCAAATTCATTCGCCACCTCTTTGGAGGCCGGCCTGCAGCAGCTTAGCGAGGACGGTGAGGTCGCTTCTACTAGTACCCGCCGCGACGTCAGCGAGAGCGAGCATCCCGCGCAGAGGACCCACGCCTAAACCTGGCCTGAGGATCCAGCTTCAGGGGTCCATGCCAATTTCGCTGAAGATCATCGAGCAGAAAGTTGTCAAGTCCAAGCCCCAAGACCTCGACGGCGTCTTGAAAGCTCCTATTCAGGAAGGACGTCAAGGCCTATATGCCTGAAAGGATCTGATGGTGGGCTTCCGCCATCTACTCCAAGTTCGAGAGTGCCAACTAGGGCGAGGTCAGCAGCAATGCCGGTACCACCATGCAAACGCAGACAGCGACGCAGACACACATCGTCGTCGTCGCCCTCCTCCTCCACCGCGGCTCCCTCCAGCACCAACAACACCGCACCTGCTCCCGCTCCGAAGTACGCCCCCCCTTGCCCGACGGAAGATGTTCCGCCTCCTGGCCGGTCTTAGTCGACTTCGCCTCCCCGGAATTTCAGGCACCTCTTTGGCAAAGATGGCCAGGTCAAGGAGCGCATTGCCTACATGCTGACTGGGGCATACGGAACATATACGGAGCTCGACTGCAACAACCTGATCAAACCCCTCAATGACGAAAGCGAAGACAGGCCTCTAAAGCGCAGACGGTCGAACAAGCCCCGGGAAGAACTGATTGAGTCGGAAAGGACTAGATTGACACGGAACTGGGTCAAATTTGAGATCGCACGGAAGACCGGGATTGATGGATCGGGCTTGATGGATCTGGCTTGAGGAAGACTGGCTTGGGCGGATCGGCGAGCAAGCCTATCGCCCAAGCTAGCACCACGCCTGACCCTGCCACAGTTACCCCCGGCGCGCTCCGAAGAACTGGCGAGGGTTGAGTCCTTACTCACAACAGCTAGGCTCTGTTGGCCACAGAGGCGGGTCGTCACAGGCTTCGCAGTTTGATGGCGATGAGTCCAGCTTGTCTTTGACTCCTGGCCCGGTTCAACAACTTCAAGGGCAAGCTCAATGTCGATTGGGACCGGGTTGTCGTGGATATGGGTGTCCATACAAGAAAACCACAACAATTGCCGCATAGATAAGTCTATCAACACGGCCTTACAGGTGCTCGAAACGAAGCAGCTGTGGGGTTACCTGGCGCTGGCGGAGCTGCTGGTCGAAGAGATGTCCAATGCCTCCACCATGGAGGACGAGGACGTCTTCTATGACGCCAGATCAACCATCTCCATCCTTGACACTAGTAGTACTACTAGTAGTCCCGTGGGACCGAGGAGGATATGGAGATCATCGCATCGGCAAGTTTAGGTGAACAAGTCCCTGTCGTGCTGAGAATTCGGCTTCCTCCAAAACCCCCCTAGAGCTTTCGACATCTCAAATAAACACGAAGCTCCGCGTCATGGCTCCGCCTGGTCCGCTTCCCCTCCTCAGCTACGCGAGCGAAGAAAAGTGCAAGTTCATTCGCAGCCTGTTTGGCAACGAGCCTGAAAGGAAATCCATGGAAATTGCTTCTGAGAAGGGCATCTCAGTCGTCGATGCTCCCCTCCCAGCGCGTGGTACGTATGTCCAGTCTTGCCGGATTTACCCAACCTTTCGTCGGCAGCATCTCTTCCCGGCTAACGTGGGGTTGAATCAGCTAGATGACGAGCGACTGGACGGCCAGACAGAGTGCTCAGGGAGCAAGAGAACGTCCAGTGGAGGACAGTATCTGTTGTCGGGCCCGCAGGGCAGATCGAGTCGAAGCGCGTCCCGGTCTATTACAGCACCCCTGAGGAGGGCAGGTCCGACGCTTCGCAAACACCCTCATTCGCGGCCAACAGCATCAACACGGCCTTAGTTTGGGGTCAGCCGTTCACAGCAGGCCCTCCTCACCTTGGATCATCCCATCTTCGGTCTATGGTCGGGCATCCTCATACGCCTAATGATCGCCGGCCCGGCTTCATCTCATCGTGTCTTTCCTCTCAGCTGCGTCTACGAGAAAGGTCGACTTCTTCGGACGAAGTTCACAGCCAGCCAGTAAGACTTTGGACGAACTCGCTACGTCAAGGGAGACTGCAGATCACGAGCTTCATCGTGAAAGGGAGGAACCAGCCCAACGGTCACCAGATTCCGGATGAGGAGATGGAAAACCGCAAGGAAGATTCCTCAGGAAGATGCGGCGGATCTTTTCCTACATGACATCGAGGAGGATATGACTCCTCATCAAGATCCGGTCGTCGATGTCCCACCAGTCGTGGACATTGATTCACTCTCGAGGATAGCGATAGGGAGGGAGACGGGACCCCCGTCGTCGACTTTTCAGCTTTTCGGACCAAACTGGACATTGCTTTTCTAAATACGACACCAACCCCCGGGTCGCCGCAGACGATAACCTCCGCGAAATTATCCAGCAGTTCGAAAGCCAGATCGCCGCTCTCGCTGAGATGTTCACGGACTATGTCCGTTCTAATTCCTTCGCCACAACGCCGTTCCTGGACAGGCCTGTGGACGCAGATTGGGCTGCGCGGCTCGCGGCGCAGCACCCACGCAACCTCTCCTGCAAGATGTTCGCGGCCGTCACAGATGATGTCAAGTCTCTTCTTGGCCGGAAGGACCTTATGGTCTGCAACCTGCTCGACCTCTTGTGCGTGCCTTCTCGTGGCATTTGGAGTTTGAGGTCCGACCATCTCCAAGTCTTAAGACCAACCCCCTCAACCTCGACATGGTCTTGAAGCTCCCAATCAAGGAGGGTATCAAGATCCATGTGCCTGACGAGATCTGGTGATGGGCTGCGGCCATCTACGGAAACTCCGGCACTTCACATGGCGTCCAGACCCGGCATGGGCTGCATCATCTGTTTCACGCTATGGCAATACCCATACTGCGAGAACAGCGCCCAAGCAGGAGCCATTGACTCCGGGTACCGCGTGGCGTACAATATCTACAGGGATCCGCCTGAGTTCATGGACCTGGTCTTCAGCGGGGCAGTCGAAATTGTCGCTTTGCAATGCGACGATGGTTGCCGCTCCTCTTCGCTATTCTCTGCCAGATTTGTGACGGACAAAGAGAAGTCTGTTACTGAAATGCATATCGACATCCGCAGCTGGTCACCCTCCTCTGTGGTCCCGCTTCATGGCCGTGGGAGGGACATGCTCGCTATGGAGGGCGGCTCCGCCGCCTTCATATACAACGGCAACCTGTGACTAAGAGTGATTTCAGGTTCATCTTCGCCTCCTCTGAAAACACCTTATGGAGTCGAGATCAGACCCACCATCTTCCTTACTCAAATGTAAGTTCAGTTATCATTCTCCCTTTGCCTAGGAGCCAGCAGTGTCTAACCGTGAAGTATTGTCTAGTCGATATTCCTTCTGCGGCATTGCCCATGATGGAGGTCTACTTGCACAGCTTTCATTCCAGGGCACCTGCTCATGAGGTCAGTCGGTGGTGCCCGCCAGGTTGACAAAAAGCAAAAACAAGAAGGACAACAACAATACAAAATAACACAAAAGAAAACATGGGAGGAAAAGGAAATATGGGAAGAAGGGAGGGAGGAAGGGGGAAGGGAAAGGAAAAGGAGGAAAGAGAAGAGCAAAGAAAGCAGTAAAGAGAAAAGAAAAGAAAAGAAGGGAAAAGAAGAAAGTGGAACGCGAGAAGAAAAAGAAGAAGAAAAGCGGAAGAAAAGAGAAGAGAAAAGAACAGAAGAAAAGAGAAGACGCAAGGAAACAAGAGAGAATTCACCGCGTTGGGAGATCGGCCGTGCCAGAGCATGTGCGGCAAGGGCATATGGACCATCTGATGTGCCAGACGACGGTGCCAGCGAGGCCACGGACGATGGTACCGGCGAGGCCTCTCCCCTCAAGCACAACAGGAGCGCTAGCATTAACGCAGCCGCCGTCACCACCGCCTAGAGGGTCATTATTCCCTGGCTTTCCTGAACCGGCGGAGAGGAGGCTACCGCCAGAACCCCGAGGTGCCGCCGCGCCGGTCCACAAGTCTGTTACTCGAGTGTACATCGACAGAACGAAGCAACGCCACTTGGCTCGCCGAGACTAAAGAGGAAGAGGCCGCCGCGGGACGAGTTGCCACCCACGCGCAACGCCGGAATCTCAGGAGGCACTG
Organism: Achaetomium macrosporum; assembly: GCA_033296875.1. Lineage (NCBI taxonomy): Eukaryota > Fungi > Ascomycota > Sordariomycetes > Sordariales > Chaetomiaceae > Achaetomium > Achaetomium macrosporum. Next base: position 17,777 of record MU860335.1, on the reverse strand, counting down.
TAAGTGGAGCTAGTTGTCCGAGTCGTGAAAATATTAACCACACTGACAGCTATAACTATAGGGATTATTGTCCAGCATTATGAACACTTCATCCTCGAGGCCGTTGCCAAAGACCAGTTTCATGCCCGGCACGAGCCGAGAGACGAGGAGAGAAGTCATATTTGCAGCAAATAGTGGGCCGCTGATCCAGTCGAGCTCTTCGGCAAGATGTACGAGCTGACCGAGGCTCTCGTATGTACCTAACTACTGGTACGCGTGTTCATCACCTTTCGTCTTTCCGCCCTCACCCCTACGCCCGACTTCCTGGGGCCTGCTATCAGGGTCACATGGGGACACTCGTTGCCCCATTATTCCAAACCCCCCATACCAAAGAGAGCAGTAAACTGACGTCTCTGATTGATCAGGAAGCCGACCACCGAGGAGTGGGACTCAGACGTCTCAGCTACGCCACCGCCGCCGTCGTCGTCATGTCCGAACGCTAAGGGTACTTTGCACAACATTCCGCCCGATCCCGTCAATGCCGGTCATCTTGTCATCTACTAGGTGGCCGCCCTCCTGCGCAGTCCCGGTTCACGGCTGGGTGAGAGACATGTTCTTCAGCTCGACCCCGTGTCTGTCTCCCAGACATGCAGGGGTTCATGGCTATCTTTGAGCAAGAGGTTGCTTTTGCACCGAATTCACCATCTCGTGATTGTAAGTTATCATGGTCCTTTGAGTAGGAGCTAGCCAACACTAACTTAGCTATCGTTCCTTGTCCAGTCGTCAGTCCTTCCGCATCGTTAACCAAAGTGGCGATATCGACGGCTCAGGAGAACAACCCTGAGGACGTCTACTTGCCCAAGTCTGATACGCCTCCCTCCTCGCGAATTCGAGACCGTCAGACACGAGTCAAATGATTTTCTAACCCGATTTCGCAAGGTCCGGAAAGTCCCAGAAGCGAAGGGTCACCTTCTTTCTGGGCTTGTGCTGGAGCGACTGTCCAGCATCCCGCCCCTCTGGCGAGACAAGATAACGCCGGCCAAATCCAAGTCAGAGACCAAGGGCAAGGATGGGATCGATCACAAGCCGGACAAAACGGACGTCGAGACCGACAAGAGCAAGGGAAGAACGAAAAGGACAAAACAGAAGAAAAGAAAAGAAAAAGGTAAGACGGCGACAGTCATAAGAGCAAGAAAAAGGGAGAATCATCCCGCCGCAGGTACAATTGCATGTGCATCTGCCCCTGCAATGGCAAGGCCAACGAGCCGCATGCAATCTGTTCCGGATGCCAACGCGGCAAACACACGTCAAGGTACGTACATGTGGCATTCGCTCCCCCTTGCAGGTCGAGATTGGGATTTGCTGACATAGGTCCAGGACTTGACCTCCTAGTTCGTGAACCATCCCGGCTCCCGGGGCAGCAGCGGCGCTATGGACAAAGACAGACCTTCCTGGCTCGAGACGATTTCCTCCGTGACAGGGTTGACGAATCCATCTTCAAATCCGTCTTGAGCATTCTCGCGGCCGTGATTCTGACCCTGTCACGGCTGAAATTAGCTACCCAAGGAGCGACGAGAGGCGTTCATTTCGCGACTCGCGGAATAGAGACGGTTTGACATGGCACAAGGAGGCAGAGACCGGGAACGGAAGAACGGGTGCAACTACGGCATATCCCGACTTAATCAACCGCCTGTACGCAGATCTCCGGGAGGACAATCTTACCTGGCGCGTGGTGAGCCACCTTCGGGAACTGGGCCGCTCTGAGCCTTAAGGGCCGCTCCCCGAACTAAGTCCTATACCACGAGCCAGCACAGCAACTTTCACCGCTGACTTCGGACCGGAGAAAGATGAGTTCAGATGAGGCCTCGAAAGGTGTCAAGCTCGAGGATACCAAGCATGACATTGAGAAGGTATGAACCTCAGTCGAGCCCAAGATGCAGAGTGGGAGATGAGCGCCTAACCTTGAACAGACCCCCGGCACTCACGGCGTGGCAGAGCAACCTCAAGGAGCTATACTTGCCCAGTGCTTTCATCTCCGGCTCCTTAGTTGCTCCGGCAGTGGCCACGTGACATAGGGTATTCACCCTCGCGATAGCCGGCGCGGTTATCGCTGTGCTCGGACCCCCCTGGCACACGCCCAAGATCTTTCCCCATCGTCATTTCCTCTTTCTCAAGAATTTGTGAATCGAAATCTACCTCGTCTTTCACATCTTCCTTCTCCCGACAAATTCCTGACGACACAACGCCACTTCACTCTCTCACCAGAAGAAAATGTGCTACTATCAAGACACATGCATACGTCAGGTTCACACGGTGTGCCGCAGAGCCCAAGCACATCATGGCAGAAATAAAGTACAACAAGTACTCAAAAGCCTTGCGAGAGGGCTATCTCCCTGATGCATCGAAGCCGGCCAGCAGACATCTAGTCAACAGCAGTCTTCAGCTACGCCCGCTCCAGCTAACCCAGGGACCAAGCGGGGACCGCATGCAACTGTCCACCGACGCTTAATGCGCTCAAATTCACCCTCCCAGTTCTCATACTGGGGCCCATACAGATTCCTCAGCGCGGAGTCGATCCGATCAACACACGGATCGCAGCACACGCTAAGGACCTGCTTCACCCACAGGTGGCTCTCCAGAAAGCCTTGCAATGGGATCGGGATCGCGAGTCTTTGTCTTCAGTCCCAGTTCCAACCTGCAGATCCATATTTATACTCGCAACTCAAGCGCCACCAGCATGACTCATACGTGCTGCGTGGTTCACCCCGGAGAGCCTGTTAACGAAACAGAGGTCTAATAGCTGACAACAGACTACCTGGTATGCTATAACTCCCTTGACGGCTTCCTTCAATTGGCTCGTCTCTCTATACTTGTCTGTCCCCCACCCCTGATGTCATTCATGGATCCTGAGGAGACACGGGCCGAAAATCCTCCTCGACTGCTGTGGCTCCGTTACACTTAGATCTCCCAGGCACTTAGAGAAACCCCCAGCTACCCAGTCGCGTCCGGATGTGGGTCGGCCTGCACCAACACATGACCGTGCTGTCAATTCACGGAACGTGATGGCCAAGTGGACGCCAAAAGGTCGACTCCAAAGAGCTTCTACGGTGTTGACCATATCAACCCCAACTCGCACCTCCGAGCAGGAGTTCACGACCATGCCATTAGTCATTCACCACTCAAGTTGAACCAACCGCACACTGGGGTTGGTTGGGATCATGATGCAGATGGAGAGGGAAATGGGGGAGGAAATGGTGAGGGAAATAGGGAAGGAAATAGGGAGGGAAATTGGGGGTAGGAGGAGAATGGCTCCGGCTCTGGCTCTCACAGCTGTGAGACGCTCGTGGAGGAGGTCGTCGGGGAGTTGCTGGATGAGGTCCAGGAGGTTTTGAGGCAAGGCTCTGCCTAGGTTGAGAAGGCAAAGGAGAAGCGAAAGAAAAGAGAAAAGAAGAAAAAAACAAAGAAAAGAAAAAGAAAAAAGAAAGGGAAAGAAAGTAAATCTAGAAAGGAAAAGGAAAAAGGGAAAGGAAGAAAATAAAGAAGGAAAAGAAGACAAGAAGGAAACAAAGGAGGAGAGAAATACGAGAAGAAGGAAACCAACGAAAGCCAAAGAGGAGGTAGCGGCCAGCCTAACCCAAAGGCAAGGGAAGTCCTAGGGTATTGCCAATGGTCGAGGGCGTCTATCGCCAACACAGCCGCCTCTAGCAAGCTCACCAATGCCGACATCGCCAGGCAAATACAGACACAGACGGAGACTCCGATTTCGTCGTCTTCCTCCGCCACAGCTCCGGCCATCGCCAACCACGGCGCACCAGCAGACGTCGCACCAGCAGACGTCGCACCAGCAGACATCGCACCAGCAGACATCGCACCAGCAGACATCGCACCAGCACACGCCGCCGCTCCCACTCCCACTCCCGCATCAGCTGCTGGGGCACCAACGGAATCATACACGGCATGATGATGGTCTCAGGACGGTACCGCTTCGACCCGCGGTACGTGCACCAGCAGCGAAACGCACGCGACTTCGGTGACAAGGGCTGGGCCCCTGGCGACTATTAACCCGTGTAGTAACTTGCACCACAGCGGGTCAAAGGACGCCCACTTCGAGCACAACGTCGTAGGACACTGTGCGTTCAATACGTACCATCCTGTCGTGCCTCACAGAGCCAGAGAGAATCGATAAACAACGGGACTACAACTATGTCTCCAGGGCCACATCATGTCCGTCCATAAGGTCAAAGATGGGACGACCGTACTGCAATGGGCAATCTCCACAAAGATAAGGACCTCCGGAAAGCAGATTTGGACAGACTGGAAGCGGCAGGCACATCGGCACGCCAAAAGGTGGAACATCCTACGCGGGCCAAGCACAACTTCCTCGTCCACGACCTGAGAGTGATCTTCGGGTACGCCGGGGAAGAGCAAAGGCTCGGTGCTAAGAAGCTCCGCCAGAGCGGCTAGCCGTGCTTCAGCCTCTCGATGCAGTACCACATGGTGCATGGCTCGTTCGATCTCGCTTGGTCCATCTCCGGGACGCAACCTCCAGCCATGGCCCCCAAGTTCTCAGACAAACAAAAGGTCTCGGCGATATCCCGACGTCCGGAACTTCGAGTACGCCGAGAGGACCGCCCTGGAGCATCATCGAATGGCCACCAAGACCGAGACGTACCTGACAGCTACGTACAAGGCGGCTCGCTCGTCCCTCGACAGCATCCTCCCGTCGTTTTTCCACTGCCATGGATGGCACCCATGACCGACCTCATGGCTGATATGAAAGGTTACAGCGGCGAACTCAACAAGGAATTCGGGGTCTCGAACCAAGACTCTAAAAGTAGCTGGCAAAGTTCCTCTTTCGCGGTGAGTGTTACTACTCTATAGTATATCCTCCTAGTGCCTGTTCTAACGGGATCTAGATCATTGCAACAGCAATGCTACTGCTAGTAGGGGCCGCCTGGGATGTACCCCAGGTAGACGACCGTCGACTGGATTGCGAAATCAAGCGGCGCGTTCTCTGCCTCCCTCTCCTCCCTCGCCACATCCGCTCTTTCCGCCGACGCCGCCGATGAGTAACGTGCCCTGTTACGGGAGGCTCACTATGACGGTGATCATCTTTGGAGGTGCCGCTCTGGCACAGCTCTGGGGCCTTAGGCATGGCCAGCAGCATCGTGGTCTCGGGCAAGTCATCGACATACCGCGATCTGGACCGCGATCGCGGGCTTAGGCATGGTCATCTCGCAGGCTATTTCGAAGGCACTGGTCATTGACTGTTAGCCCAAGCTGACTTGTTCTTGAAATATCTCCTTCGAGGACTTCTCCTTCCAGACACGGGAGATCTGTCGAGCCCCACGAGCCGGCGTGCTGCCACTGCTCGGTGAGTCGGTGAGGAATGAAGCCGGCAAGCTCGTTCATGCTCGTGCAGCTACGAGAGAAAGCAAGTGGATGTGGTGAAGAGACGCCCTATCCCCGCATCAAGACTGTGAACAGATCGTGTGGGTCTCGGCCGTGCTTGCGGTTGGTGTGGTAATTCGGGAGGGCCACAGCTCTTCATGTCTCTGAACAAGATGTGACGTTCATGGAACGTCTCATCGACGACATCTACCGGACGCAGGATCCCCAGATGGAGCATGCCGGATGGCGGTCGAGAACATCAAGTTTGCTCTCCTTCGGATGAAGGACGAGTGGAGACGGTTCCTCACCTCGGACAACGTCGTCGAATCAGACACTGAGCCGCAGTCGCCGTTTGAGGCTCCATCCTCGCAGAAGGCCGAGATCCCCTGGGAGTCCTCAGTAAGTTCCATCTCGATCATCTATGGGAATACTTGGCGACTGGTGCATGTTTGCTAACTTCCCGGTGTCACAGGCCGACGAGGGAGACGTAGAGATACCGAATCTCCAAAGACCAACGCCCAGTCTGGTGGAGTCGATGCCGAGGAGCGATCTTGGAGCCAAGGCATGAGCGGTTCAACTCGGAACAAGTGGTTCGGCCAAGGCGGGGGCGTGGAGAATGTCTTCTCGAATGTCTTCTCGGATGGACATATGCCGTCCAGTCTCTCAGCGGTCTGAAGTCTCTATGCCGTCCGATCCGTACGAAAAGATTCAGATGGACACATGCCGTCCGAGGATCCTGACTCTCTCAACCACGAAGTCCAAGAGCATGGCTGTGCAGGGCCGTTTGTCAGATCGCCAAAGGGTCACAGAGCGGTGCTCATTTCATTGAGGAGCTTTCTTGCTTTCAGAACACTCCAGCTCTCAGCCATGGACAACAGATCCTCACGACAACTGATCCTCACGGTTATTAGACTGTTGAGTCTTTGTCTTCAGTCCCAGTTCCAACCTGCGGATCCATATATATACTCGCAACTCAAGCGCCACCAGCATGAGTCATACGTGCTGCGTGGTTCACCCCGGAGAGCCTGTTCAAGAAGATGGACTGGCGGCTAATACCTGGCCATTTGACCCCTTCGGCACGCCCCCAGGCGAGCCCGTCAAGGAGGATGGGCTGGCGGCTAATGCCTGGCCATTCAACACCTTCGGCACGCCAAGTCTAGCCCCCTCCATCGCCGATGCCGTGGAGGTGCCGAACGAGGCTCGCTACCGCCAGTTCCGGTCTGCCCAAGGCCGAGATCCACCGAGCCTCGATTAGCACTAATATGACCAGCCTTACACGCCGCCCTTGTGGTTCTGGGAGGCATGAATCACTACCTCAAGCGAGCACGGCCTGGTTATACATGCCGTCGCCGAGAAGACATGCCTCAAGACAAGTCCCCTCAACATCGAGAACGCTTTGCAGACCCTATTCAAGGGGGAGTTCAAGGCCTGTGTGCCTGACGAGATCAGCCTTCCCAGTCGCGCCAGCAAGGTACACAGCAGCCATGGAAGACCATCACTCTCTCAACCGCGGAGGAGATGATGGATATAATGGATTACCCTCTACCGCTGCTGCACGGTTCTCCACAAGCTGAAGATCCGACGATTCGAGTACGACTACGAATCCGAGATGGTATATCTCGACGTTATGCCCGAATCCCTCATCATTTGCCCAGTCGACCAGCGCTGAGCCGCCGACATCTAGATTCGGTCCTGGGCCAACTTCAGCCCCGTCACTAGTGCCGCGATCAAGGAGGTATCGGAGGTCGTTCACAACAAGGCAGCAGGACACCAGGGTCTCCAACCCCTCTAGCGTCACCAATGTCACCGAGACCAGCTTTACAACAGAGGAGAAGGACACTCCCTCCGCCGACCAGGGGAGTGTCGTGGGGACCGAAGTCGTGACAACCACGATTGTCTCGCCCCTTGAAGATGGACAACCCCAAGTGATCATCACTACCACGGCAATTCTCATCTGCCAAATAGGTGATGGTTCGTTCCTCGCTCCCCGCTCCTGAAGTGAGACAAACAGCTTATTCTTTGTTCTTCAGGAGTTAATAAGGCCGTGATACTTCCCCAAGATCAGGCCTTTTCCGAGATCCCGGATACCTTGAGAAGATCAAGGTTGCAGTCATTGAGAACCTCAAACAAACCGCTCCTGTCCCCTCCGTCCAGATGCAGGACGTTCCCCGGCAGAGTCTCGGCAGCAGAAAGCAACAATATCTCAAACCATGTCGATCAGACCGCGTCGAAGGTGACGGGATATCCGTGATGGTTAGCGAGCGCTCGCTCAACAGGAGCGCAACAGCTGCGGTGCTGAGGGCATCCTCACCCTGCAATTGACTGCCCTGAGTGGAGACGCCCACGCCCGAAGTGTTACGCCGGAATGGCGGCACGACTGTCTCCTTGCAGCAAGTATCACTGACGAGATTGCGTTAAGTGAGCGCGACTCTATCCGCAGAACGACCAGAGAGCCAGACGACGGTGGTTTGCGGATCAAGTGGAGGCGGAGTTATACCCCATTTCAACCGTGAGCGAGGACCCCCTCTACGGAATGCTCGACATGGGCTGGGAGGCGATCGCTGCTGCAAGAGATCCTCAGCGTAGCCTTGCGACCCGACAGGTACCCTCCTGTACATTGAGGCCATGATGGTACCTGAGCTTGTCAGGAGCCTCCGCCACGAGTGGTATAGCTCCCTCCGTCGGCAGTTCCAGGCCGTTCGAGGCGAGTCATTTGTCAACATGGCGACCTTCCTAGCTCGAGTCGATTTCCTTCCCGAGAGGATCGAGGAATCCGTCTTCAAGATGAGCAGGCGATGCTCTTTGCGACCTCACCATCTAGCGTCGGCCGTTGACTCTCCGGAAGTCATGTCTGCCGGGTTTCCAAGATGGAGCTGTTGGCCGCAATCATGGAAGACGGCTATAGTTACGGCTCGGTCAATGTAAGGCCTGGCCGGGAGTATCAAGTCGTCTCTTGCTGACGTGATGGAGCGTCATTTTCATTGGAATGCTCATCAGCTACCTTCCCCAGCATTTCCGCATCATCAACGGTCGCACGTCGGAGGCGCGGCTAACTTCAACGACGGATGAGTTAGCCTTATTCCCGTCGTCATCACCAACCCAAGTATTCTAGGAAAGAAAGAGATCGCAAAATGAACGCTATCATGAGTGCGTCGACTCGAAGATAAGAGGATGAATCCAGGTAATAGGAGAAGCCGATCCCGAGTATGCTGCTGGTCAGGAGGGGAAGGAGACGACTGAGCTGGACCATGATGCAGGAGAATCAGGAAGGCCGAGACTCTCTCTTATATACCGTCTCCGGCACGGAGGCTCAAGAGCTGTGGTCACTCATTCGAACTTCGAGCGGTCGACAGCAGCAGAGGCAAAAATACAGCAGACTAGGGAGGAGGGGAAGGGGAACCGCAACAGAGTCGAGGTCTGTCCGGGAGTCGCGGACTCTCGACCAGCTGCAAACTGAGGCAGCCAGGCGAGAACGACGATACTAGAAGAACGCGCCGACCTCAAAACCTACGACACCGAGAGGGGACCTCCCCACACGACGGAGCCGAGATAGCCCACGGTGTTTTGGACCCCCAGGTACGTACAGTGGCCTTCTACTGGGGCCTCTCCTTTCCTCGGAAAGGAGGTGGAGGTGTTGATGTTCCGAGCTTCTCAGACTAATAGTTGTTTCTTGGCCAGCACAACCATTCTGCACCGCAAGGACGGTCCTCAAAGGGGCTCAACGATAGTGGGTGAGTGCGTGGCGGCTCGGCTGCGATCGCAGCTGTACCGCCGCACCTACGTGCAGGACGCAGAGTTCTTCGATGCATCGCGGCTATTCTAAGGCGCTAGCGTTTCAAGATACACCCGGTTGGGGAAGAACGCCGCTCAACGACCCGGAACATCAGAAGAACCGGATCACGGTCCTGATCTCTCCTTTCGACTGGATAACCAAGTTCGGGAATATCTTAGCAGATGTTCCGCGACAAACTCGGAATCCGCCTGCCTGACAAGGCCGCCGTCGCCGCCGCCGCCAAGTCCTCCGCCCACAATGGCAAGCGGTTTGCCCACCGTGCCCCGGCCAACGACGACGAGGATGAGGAGAAAGAACACGGCACCCCCGGCGCCGCCTCCGTCAAGCATGCCGCCACCGCTCCCTCCAGCACGCGCATCGCCTCTATGGGCTGAGGCGGCTCAGGCCGACAATATACCCACGGAGTTGAAGCGTCACAGCTCCATTGGCTTACAGGGGCTGCTTTGACAAGATCAACCCTGGCTCCACTTGGACGCGCTCTGCTGGAGCAGACCACTCTGATCAAGGACTGCCAATCCAAGAGCACTGGAAACGGACTACCGACACAGGCTGGAAGTTCACCGGTGGTTACTATAGCCAGATATAACTCTGAGAATCCCGGGATTGCCCCAACACTCAGTCGCCGAGATACGCAGGTCCAGAAGGCACTTGACAGCGCTGGGCACGACCCCGGAGCTCCCACCGGGTCCTCGTACGCCTTACGAGCTCTGTGACAGTTTCTCCTTTGGGGTTTCCCTCCGATGTGCCGTCAGTTCATGAACAGAGACTACCGCCGCATAACCTTCTTGGCAGCAGCGTGTATCGCCAGCAGTATTACTGAGTCGAAGACTGCCTCTACTCGCTCATCACGCCGGGAAAGAAACCGTTCGATCTAGACAAGCCCGCCCTTTGAGCCGCGTGATTGAGATTTTCAGCCCTGTGACACTTCAGATGGACATCTGCGGTCCCATCAGTAGTTGAAGGTTCAGACGGACACCTGCCATCCGAAGATCATGTTCGAGACCACCTGAGCCGTCATTCGTCAATCACTGCGTCGATACGTATTCATCACTGCTTCGCGGCCACAACAGGAATCACCACGACGCCATTATCGCCATCCCACCACCAGTCCCTTAACCCCCCTGGGACACTCCACTCTCTTGCGGCGACGGCCTCACCCCTATCTTTTGCCTCCATGCCCTCACAAAGGATCACGGTTTTGTACAATTCATGCATCGTCATGCCACAGGGAATCACTCCTCGCGGTACTGACGAGAGCCTTCGGCATCATTGCCCGGCAGAGAGAAATCGACGACGCAGGAAAACAGAACTTACAAACCAGAGAATCGAGCAATAAACATCCCACCTTCCGTCACACCGACAATCTTGAAGACACCTTGTAAAGATGGGAAGTCCAGACAGCGGGGGCAAAGCTTAATAGCCCCCATCAAGGAAGACATGGCGCCCGCAACCTCTAGCTAGCTGGCTGGCCTGAACACTCGTCACACACCCGTCGGCACCTCACAGCAATCAGTGTCAAGTATACTCTATGGTGGATCCCGATACAAACTTCCGGCCTCCTCTGCCGCAATTGGACTCCTTCGAGAGGGCAAACCGTTTTACGTCGGGATTTCGCCTTTCACCCTGGACGTGGTTCTCGCCGAGCCAAGAAGGGGACATCCGCTCGGCTGGGCATGCACGAGGTGTCCCGCGGCGACCTACTCATTAAACGTCATCTGGCTCGCCCCCGATCACTTCGAGGACCAACCGCACATCCCAAGAGCCATGGAGAGCCGCCAAGATTTGTCTGCAAGCAACTCGCAGTCGAGTCTAGTGTGCCGGCACTGGCCGCCTCCAGGAGGTTGGCCCCTATCAGGAATTTGCCGATGTCCTCTCCAACCCGTCGCTAATCCCAGGAGGTACACCAGGCCAGGCGTCTTGAGTACGATGCCGACGCGGTGTACTACTCGCCCGATGACCTCGTCCCCGACTGCTTGGTCGCTATGTCAATCGGCAGCGCGCTCCAGGCCGATTGCGCCATCATCCGTGAGGATCACTATCCCAAAGCGGAGGTTTCCTCCATGGCGCATGCCCTATTCACCGACGTGGCCTTCGCGCAACGAGAGAATCTCAGGACACCGTTCGTCAAGGGTAAGAAATGGGGTATGATGCCGGCTGAGCCATTGGCTTTAAGCAAGCCTGCGACGAGGGCGTCAAAGCAGGCCGCCGCGAGGGCCAGGCCGAGTTGGAGAACCCGGCCGAGGAGGAGGCACCCATCGGCGGCGAGCGGCCGGAAACGGTGGATGGAAGCCTACCGCCGGAACCCCGACGTCAATACCGCTGCAGGCACTACCATCTCCGTCGCTTCTTATTCCGCTGGTGCCTTTGTTCAAGCATAACACTCGATGCGGCAGCCACGCAGTCACGGCGCTATATCCTACGCGACGAACCCAGCGAGCACGCCGGCGCTTCAAGCAGGCGACGAGGCCTTCTGTCGGCACGGTTCTGTTTGGATTCTGTCAGTTTGACGGCGTGCTCCGCCTTGTACGGCTTTCTCCACCGCCAAATCTCTCAGTTTGTTCTCCGCTCGTCTTCGGCCGCTTCTTCATGCGGCCGTGGATGAGACGTATTGTCATCGCCATGTCGGTGGTGGTCTGGCAGCACGGATTGTCCGGACCGAAATGATGATTTTGTCACACGGCAAAGGACATCCTTCGCCTGCAAAGGCCTGGTGGTACCCTATATACTTTCCAACAGATTTCTACTCGGATGGACTACTACTAGATGTTACGCCGCTAGGGGACGCTCTAACAATCAGCCTCGGTGTCGGAATTCTGTTTTTCAGTTGCCGGTCGAACTGGGGGAGAGGTTAAAATTTAGGCTGTCTCGCCTCCCCCTGTACAAGATTCCCGGGGCCGTCCAAGAGATCTAAATGGAGACGACTACTACGACGACGACGGCGGCGCGAGTTCCGGCGACCACCTGTCTGGGACCGACAAGGGCAAAGATCATACGGGTCCGGACCGTTATTAGAGCGACGCCGGCAATGCTATCAATGACGCCCGCCGACAGTCGCTCGAACTGCGGAGGCCGGTCTTCTAATGGAGACAGCGGTCCTGTTTCTGGCTTACGGACTGGTGTTCATGTCGTTTTATACGATGATTCTGCGCCCGCGGATGAGGCGTGTTGCCATCGTCCTGTCTAGCAAGCAGCTCAAGACATCGCTGGCACATGTTCTTGAGTATCAGAATACCCCACAAGCGGCAGTCGTCAAGGGCCAGGAAGAGGACTCGCTGGCGAGATATCGCCTAGAGGCGAAAGTCGACAGCCTGGCTTCTAAGCTTCGCCAAATCGATGACAAGGCCGACCAGTACGGCCATTCAAGCGCCGAGGGTGTCAAGGGGCTTAGCGAACAGCTCAGTGCTATCTAAGCCACCGCCTTGTAGATCAGGAATCACGCGGCCATCCAAGCTGTAAGCAACTCGGCGAAGCCAATGCCGCAGTCAATACGTCAATCTAACCCGCTCGTAACACAGATCACAGCCGCTTCATCCGACAAAAAGCTTGAGGACATGCAGCGTGGCCTTGACGAGCTGAAGGAGCTAACCAAATATGCGCTGTTGACCACGCGTTTATCCGGACCGAAATGATATCTACTCGGATGGATGACGATTGGAGGATTAGCTTCGATTCGGAATCGGATCTCGAAACTCTGTCCCTGATGATTTCGGGAACGGCAATCGTCGTGGTAAACCTGGCCAGGATGTTCAGTGATGTACCAATAGGACTGCACGTTGCCGCCCTCGCCATTCTTGCCAGAAGACGGACTTCCGCAACGCCAAGGACGATAATTCGACAAGACGGGTCTCAGTTTGGTTCGATGGCTGACACCGATCGCTGATCAATGAGATCGAGAGCGGACTCGCTACTCCTGGAGGCTTGGTACCTAAGTGCGAACTTCGGCACCGTATCGGCCGCGTCGTCATTGTTGTCGCCGCGGTCGTTGAGAGAGCTACGGGTGTAAGTAGCTCCCAGCTTGGTGATTGAGCTCACACTGATATACCGGTAGTCGCCTGTGGGTACTACTTTGAAGCGCAAGAAGCTCTTCCGGAGTGATCTCTTGGCGTTATCCCGTAAATACTGGGACTTCTCATCAGTTTACGGTGCTTGCTCCTAACGTGGCAATAGTTGCTTGAAGTGACAAGCACTGCTATGTGCAGCAGGCGGGCAAGATTGTGAGGGTGCCTGCGGTTGAGAGGACTGGGTACCACTTGGTTTGAGTCGACTGTGGCTTTTCAAAGTAGTGTCTCCGTCATACAGCATAGACGGTCAGGAAGTCCGTTGCGACCAGGCTAATACCGGTATACGCTACTGCCCTTGCGCCGAGAATAGCTATGGTTGTGATCCGGTATGTCAAACCCCCTCCCCCCCCTCCCCCCCCTTCTCTCTCTTTCCGGCGCTGCTCCAACAGCGTATTAGAGCTATTCTTGCTGACATCGCATAGGTCTATCCTTTCTTGCCAAGGTTAGGTAGTTAGCCGACTTGCCATTGCCTACGACGCCAGTCTCCAATTGCACTGCCTTGGACAATGTGAGTACTAAGTCCTCTTAGCTTTGATATAGCCGCGGCAGTCCTGCTAACGTTCTGCAGTTCCGTGAGCTCCAGAGAGTCCGGTTGTCAGCGTTGAAGTCAGGGCAGCCGAGCCTGGAGTCAACAGAACCGCACCGTCAACCTCGACTGACATAGATCCCGCAGTCGGCTCGGATGGCCTCCACAGATGCGCTCGGCCAACCGCATGAAAACTACTTGCCTGATCCACCCAGCTTTTCGGTCCGCAACATCACTTGCTGCCCACCTAGGGTTGCGCCAGCACTGCAATCCGAGGCCTTCGTGGTCGAGTCAGAGCTGTCGTAGCCGAATTCGACAATCTCCGCGATATCAAGGCGGAGCTGCAATCCATTCAGCAGGAGCTAAAAGCGGACTTGAAGGACAATAAGGCCGAGCTTCAGAATGATGCTACGCAGCTAGAGTGGCAGTCACGCCAGAAGCGACAGCATCAACGTCAGCCGGTGAAGTCAAGGGATATCAGTAGAGGGTTGGGTGGTAGAATGACAAGGATGACAGTGTTGGTGATGGTGGCACCGATGAGAGTCATTCCAAGCACCGCGCTACGTGTAAGTGCAGCCTCTGCGATGCATGTGCTCGGCTCTGCTAACAGCCACAGGCACGGTTGGTGGATGGCGAGGAGGGAAGTATGTCGCCAAGAGCGAGTCTCGGGTCGCTTCTATGGCCGACACCGGTCACTGATCGACGATTTCGGAGTGGTTAAGGCCATGCTTGCATTCAGTCCTGACAGGCTGGTACGTTTGTCTACTGCTATTGATTGGGGATCAACAGCTGGCTCGACGGACCCGGTGTTGGGACGCGCCGTGGCTTTGCCTGCCTTGGGGGACGACAACGATGGTGTCAACAACGACGACAACGATAACGACGACGACAACGACAACAGCAACAGCAAAAAGAAGAACATGAACAAGAACAAGAACAAGAACAATAAGGACATGAAGAACAACAACTTGGACGACAAGAACACGACCAACAAGAACATGGACAACAACAACTTGGACAACAAGAACACAGACAACGACGACGAAAACGAAGCAAAAAAAAAGAAAGAAAGAAGAAAGAAACAACTGAACTTGAAAATAAAAGAAAAAAGGAAAGGAAAAGGGAAAGCAAGGAGAAAGGAGAGATAGGGCGGAAGGGGGAGAGAGGGGGAGAGCTGGGGAGAAGGGGGAGAGCTGGGGAGAGGTGGGAGAGGGGTAGAGACGGGGAAGAGAGAAAGGAAAGAAAAAGAAAAAGAGGCAAGGCGAGAAAGAGAAGAAAACCGTTGAGAAACACGGCGTTGTCTGATGAACGCAAAGGCATGGTGCGACCATCTCATGGGCCGGACGACGGCGCCCCTGAGATCTCTGCAACGGCAAGAAGGGCGCTGTTGCCACCGCCCCTTTACCTGACCCAGCGCTATCGACGACAAGAAGTTCAGACTCTGAGGAGACCAGATCAGACCTGACTGAAGTGCACGAAGCTGAAGCAAGCGAAGAGGGAGGACCACGACGAGACCATCAGGGGAAAGGCCAGCAGACAGCAGACAGCGAACAGCTCGAGGGCGAAATATCTCACTGCTGCCTCCAAGTATCAGAGTTTCCCCTGGCTAAGCGACATCCAGAAGTGTCCAAAGTACCAAGAGAAAGCCGAGTATCTGGTTGCCAGATATTGCCCCTCCTGCGGAGCAGACCAGGTCGGAGTAAGATAAATCAAGAGGGGGCTTTAGGAAGATTGCGAGGCGAAACCTAAGATTCGTGGACGCTGATCGGGAAGGCGAGCAGGAGTGCTGTGCATCAGCCGCGCAGGAAGGGAGCTTTTGGGGCCAAACAAAAACAAAAGAAGAAAAGGAAAAAAGAAAAGGAAAAAGGAGTGTGGGAGAAGGGAAGAACAAAAGAAAAGTATAGTTAAGGAGAAAACGAAAGAAAAAGAAAACAAAAGAAATGGGGAGAGAGCGCCGGCCCAGCTATATGGTCAAGGCACGGGCTATTATCAAGATGGAGGAAGTCGAGCGAGACATGGAGGAAAAGGAGGACGGTGAGGATGAGGACGAGGTGGGCGAGGGAGACGAGGGGGGCGAGGAGGACGAAGACGACGAAGACCGCAGAAACTACGGAATGCAAGATACCGAGACGCCTACCAAGGAAGCGAAAGGAAAATAACAAGCCCTTCGACTTCATGGCACTGAAGGATACGTTCAGGGCTAGATCATATGCGGCACGGGCATGTGCAAGCAGTTGACGTGCTGCGACAAGGCGGTGTAAGTGTGGAAACTACAAAGGTAGCCGTCCACCACATTGATGAAGCTAACCCATGGAGAAACTGGAAGGGGCCTCAACCGACTCAATCCGCACTACCTCCTCCTTGAGAAAGGCATCAATTCCCACCTGGAACTACACCGGCCAGAGCGAGCCAGCTTCTTGATGAGTGGATGGCTGCTCACTCTTCGGGTTTTGTTTACCCCCAAAAAC
Source organism: Achaetomium macrosporum (assembly GCA_033296875.1). NCBI lineage: Eukaryota > Fungi > Ascomycota > Sordariomycetes > Sordariales > Chaetomiaceae > Achaetomium > Achaetomium macrosporum. Next base: position 1,559 of record MU860335.1, on the reverse strand, counting down.
GCGGTCAAAAAAGCACTACAATCGATCTGGATGCTCCACCAACCTGGCAAGGCAATCGAGCACCAACTCTCCCCTTCGGATGTCACCCTGGCAGATCGGCTCCAGTGCGCACACCTGTTCGAGACTGTCCATCAAGTCCGTATCCTCTCTACTACCGCCATCCTTTTAGGCGTCTCATGACACCACGCCTGCACACAACCGCACTGGTTATATCGCAGTGAGGATGTCGCCATCCACTCCACAAAGAACGACCCTCATGGGACCTCATTGACGACACTTACCACATCCAATACCCACAAATGGAGCAATTCTAGTGCCCATGACCGCCGCACAGGTGGACACGGACGCGTCGTCGCGGAGAGAATGGTCAAGAGATTTAAGGAACACAGCCTGGAACAAGCGGTGACGTTCATTGAGCGCCTCATCGAGGGCGAGTGCTGAAACCAGGCACTAAGTCTTGCTCTCGTGAGGGCGCTTCAATACCTTGCGCAAGACCATCACGCCTGGCGGATGTTTCACGAGGAAGATGAGATTACAAAGATGCGGCCCAACGAGTTTATAATCCTCGCTCAAGATCACCAGCTGCTAGGCGTCCGGACTAAGTCCAAGACTCGCGCTCCCAATGTCCGCAAAGCAGAGAAGGCTCACCTGATGGAGAAGGGCCCGCCGGCGAGACTGGGCGCGGAATTCGTGCAGAAGATCGTGCACGAGTAGTCGGACAGCGGGTTGTCCTGGGTATACGCCACTCTAATTACCGGTTGCCCAATCACCGCGATGATGAGCATGGCGATGGCTAGGTGCAGCGATGTCGGGACACTGGCATTAATCCCCTGTTCATCATCGATCTCCGGCTCCTCTCTGAGTGCCATCTCTGCTGGTTACCCCTCACATTCCTGGATGAAATTCTGGTAAATCCAACGAGGCAGCGATTAGGTTCACGGCCGAGCTCCCAGCGCTTGCCCAGGATCATTCCGGTCCAACGGGGACATTCCTGCAACTCACCGGAAGTAGACAGCGACTTCGACCTTCTCGCCTTGTCGAACCGATCGCCGCAATGGCTGAGCTCTCAGACCACACGCCACTCCTCTTCTGCGGTCTTGAGTCTTGACTTGCCAGAACACCAGACGCTGTCGCGGCTTCGCCGTAAGATGGTGAACCGCATCTCGTCGGGCGCACCTGATCCAGAGCTCCCGCATATCGAGAAAAGCCCTGGCGACGGCGAGTTCCGCGAGGGCTTCAACTGCTCCAAGTCGGGGTGCAGGTACACGACAGCAACGCCGCCCTGGTCAGCTGTCTCGGTGATCCCATCGAGACATTAAGGAAATCAACCTCATGACTGGCATTGACCCGTTCTGGTGGTACTATTCCGAGTGCTGCCGCTGCATCTTTGGGGAGCCCGTCGAGTTCATGGATAGCCGCAAGGACTTTAGCGCAGGTTAATTAAGGATGTCAGTGGCTGCAGGCGCACACTAGGAGCAACGATGACGCCCAACGGACACCTAATAAGGAGTGGACGGAGCTAGACGCTGACGTGCCTACAATCGAGGAGTGGAAGATCC
>MU860334.1:0-25946 GCA_033296875.1 Achaetomium macrosporum | reverse complement strand
GTGATAGAAAGTGGTGCACTCGCTTATCCGGTGCACTCGCTTATCATGTACGTTACTCAAAAGAGAAGTGCAAAAGTTCAGCTGGGCTACATGTACATACGCATAAAGTGATGCCGCAAGTGCGAGGATATATTAGGGCAGCCCACTCGGCCTCTCTGATCCCGGCACCTCCTGGGGCAAACCAGTTACAGCCCTTGGGTGGGATCGCTGTGCTGTGGCTGGGTCGTAGTCCTATCATCCATGGCGTATGCACCGTCATGGCAAAAAAAACGGAACCTCAGAACCATGCGCCACTTCTTCAATGCACCATAACTTGGCTAAACCACATCCAAATCCAACCTGTTCAATCGCAATCTGATCCGCTGGCAAGTCTACTTCAAGTTCTAAGCAGCTTCTTGGGACTTTGGGTTCTGAAGTACAAAGGAAAGGCCACGGAGGGGTACCACTTCCATCGTGGTTTCACTAAATGGGGCAACCGAGAAACCCCGGTTTGGTGTACTGCGTTTGTATTTTGTAATGAGGATGATATGATACCTACATCTGTTACGGGCGCCTGTAGTGCTGAGGAGAAACCTACACCAATAATCCGTATTGGCGAAGGATTCGAATGTTTTTATGTCGTGCGCCAAGACGTGTCCATGATCTTGGCAACCAGCCAGAAGACGTGATGCCCCGAGCTTCGCGAATGGCGACGGCTTTCCATGTTACTCAAGGTTACATCCTGTCGAGGGCGCAGGTCAAAAAAGAGGATGTTGCCGAAACTTGCCGTGCATTCCGAATCTTATTTTGATGCCCCTGTTCCCAACACGCCGATCTGTCTGCGCGGTTCTTCATCTCTACATCCTTACCCCGCTAATAAGCATCCACCATGAATCCATGATTTTTGGCTGCTCTGGAATCCGGAGTCCTTCACCGTCTGTCACGCGAGAACGGCAGGGCCCAGGAGCTTTGGTAGCGCCGTGCCTGGTTTGTTCCCAACAGGCTCCCATTCTCGAGTTCCCTCCTCCAGCTCCCGCGAGCGCCTCGTTCCCTACAGATTCAGACATTTAATCCTTTCACCGGCCCAGCCAGCTATGCCGTCGCCGAAGTCTGGCGCGCTGCACCTGTTGTGCGCGGCCATTTCGCCCCTGATCCTATCCATTCTCCTCCTTTCGATCTACGCGCCCGCTGTTGAGGCCCAGGACAGCCTGCTCATCGACTGCTATCGCTGGGACGGGAAGGTGTCACCCAACAACACCAAATGCCCGAACTCGAATGCCTGCTGCGGACCCAAGGCCACCTGTCTGTCGAACCGGCTCTGCGCTAACCCCGACGACGCGCCGAACCTGTGGATACGTGGACCTTGCGCGGTAAAGGGCTGGGATGATGGCTGTGCGCAGATCTGCAAGTACAGTATGTGTCGCTGAGAAGTGGTCTCGGACACCTCGTGGTCCTTTGTGACATGGTCTGACTCGATGCGTAGCCGAGAGAGGCTTATTCCCCCGAGTGACGCCCTGCGCCGACGGCAGCCTCTGCTGCAACAATGATCCACAATGCTGTCAGGATGGAAAGGGCATCTTCCTGGACGAGAGCGGGAATGTAGTATCTACCAAAGCGACGGCGGCCATCACCAGCTACCCTCCCGTCAGCGGCTTCTTGTCCAGGACCACTTTGACCCCAAGCACCAGTACCACAACCACGGCGTCCTCATCTTCCGACACAGAGACCACATCGACCACATCGACCACATCGACCACATCGACCACATCGGCCACATCGACCACATCGACGACACCCTCCAACGCGGCGGCTACCACCCCTTCCTCAACAACTCCTACAGCGACACCCGCGTCGACCTCCGACGATGACGACACCGGCCTGAAGGTCGGTCTCGGCTTGGGCATCCCGCTCGCCGTCATCGTCGGGGCCGCCGCGGCGTACTTGCTGTTCCGAAGGCGAACCCACCACGCCAACAACGCTGTCACAGCCACAGCCGCTCCGCCCTACGAGCAAGGGATAGCGCAAAGCTACTACACTGGCGTACCCAAACAACCTGGGTACCGCGACACGGCCAACTCCCCGGTTGAGATCATGGGGAACACGGCGACTGAGCTGGACAGCCAGGCCTACTCGCCCCAGGGGAGCCAGCCTTACTCGCCTTACTCGTCTCAGGGGAGGTATGAACTTAGTTAGTACATTAATGTTCAATATGTCTCAAGGGTTTGTGATCATCTTTGTATTGCTTCGCAACGATCGTGAAAGTCAGGGGTCGATCCTGACAAGGCGCTTGCCACTCCTTCTCCAGACCACGCTCTTCGCGGCGTCAGCGTCGTTCCCTGGGTTTGGGAGGCCACATGTATCCAGGATATCGACACCGCCACTCTTCCCTGATGACCTAGGCCGACTGTAGTGATGCGACTTGCGAATATTTGGGGTCCCTGTTATGGCATCGGAATCTGATGTGACGTTCTGGTGGAGGTACTCTTCAGCATCCTTGAGGGTTCGGAACGACTGGTGCTCGTTCCTGCTGTACCCGTCGACCTGCGGCCTCGCTTCCCTGCCATATGATTTTGTGTTAGTATCCCGGGATACCGCTGGGCGCTATTGCTAGGGCTGCTCACTCCCAACTTGCGAAGATGCCGGTGACCCTGCCCCGTCTGACGGCATAGAACTTTGGGCTCATGTTTGGTGCGGGTACAGTACCTGTACTGGTCGGGTGGTCTGAGCTGAGTGTCAAATGAATTCGACAGGAGTGAACCATGACAAACAGCCACAGAGTGAGAGAATGCCAAGGGATGACATCCCAAACGAGGTGAAATTCACATGCTGAGGAGAGACCAGATCTCTAAATATCCCTCGGGCAGTCACAGCCGTGCCAACACTGATAAACAACATCTCAGTGCTGGTTCGTTGTCTTGATGCAACCCGCTAGACAGTCATGCGCTGAGACCTACCATTCCTGATTCACACAAGATCCGATGAGAGCTCGCCGCTGCTCCAATCAGCTACTTAGTGGTTAGCCCAATTGGCCGGCAGGACCTGTTTGCTCATTCCTTGATTAACTAACTATTGGTCAAGAATTCGAGACGGTTGGCGGGAAGGGCTCTGAACAGCGGCCAACCTCACATGCTTGAGGAGCCTCGCCTTTGTGAGTCGAATGAGTCGATTGAGCCGAGCTAGAGTCACGGCTGACAGGTCACAACTCATAACCCCCGCAGCGCTTAAATGCAGGATACCCTCTCGGTACACCTGTTCCTGCAGGTAACCGTCAGACCTTTACCCATATCCGGTGAGAACCGGCCTGACACCTGCGCAGTCGTGGATCAGCGCGGTCATGGAGTATCGAGCTGTGGCACGCCAATCTCGGCTGGAAACCCTGGTACGGGTTTCGGGCGAGGATCTGACGCAGCCGGACGGCATCAGGACGCCCAATCTTGCGCGCCGCTCGTTGTTGGCCGGCCGGGTGGTGCTGGATTAGCTCGACGGGCGAGGCCTGCTCACCGCCGAGGCGTGCCCGTGTCGCTGGTCACTAACCCGCTGGACACCCGGCGGTGCACCCTCGCCAACGTACTGTTCCTGCCTCCCACCAAGGAACAATAATAAACGGACAGCGCAACAACCGCTGCAAAACAACCATACTTGATTGCCTGATTTGACCAGTGAACACCGTATGCTGACAACTGACGGCTGCGAACTTGGCCGCCTTGGTATACAGCGCATAAATAGTGCTTCTTGATGCTGGGCACAACCGTATGTATGACCCGACCCGTGCAAAAGATCCCCTGGAGGGCAGCCTGCTGGGCGAGGCGCTGTTGTCCGTGTTTGAGAAAAGGCCATATCGGTGTTTCCTCTGCGTCGGGAAGGCTCGCTCCGTTCGGGAGGACGACCCGCGGTTTGCGCCGCTTGCCACGAATTCTACTCCTATGGGGACGTAGCAAAGCACTTCCGACGTAAACACTTGTCAAAGCTACAAGAGAATGAGCCCATTGTGTGTCCTGCTTGCGATATGGCGCTTGTCCACAAGCAGCGCCTCAAACACCCTGCCTCTGATGTACACGGAACTGCGCCGTGATAGTCATTTATAGTCGTAGAGATGCTGCATTGTAGTCAGCCACCGTTAGATTAAGGGGAACTATTATTGCTGTCTCTGTTCGATCGATTATAAGCTAGTTAGCAAATGTATTGAGGGACCTTGCAACTTATTGTCTATCATCTACTCCTCTACATTAGCTTCACCTCATCGCCTTTCTATGCTACTATAAACTTGGCGTCTCACGTCTAACGCAGGGAGCCTGGATCCATCTTAGGGCTAGTGAGAGACCGTCGGTTGAATGATTTACGACCTTTCATGATTATGAAGGCGTCTTATTGGGTCGTGCGTAAAGAAGCACTGCTCAAGAAGCCCTTGTTGAGAACCATTAAGATACTCTACCCCCGAGGCTGCCAGCATTCATAGACGCTTCGGGACAGGTGGTAGCCGCAGATCATGACCAGAAGGCCGAGGCTCTGGCTAAAAGGTTCTTCCCAAGCCCTCCAGCCAACCTTGCCGACGTCCAGGACCAGGGTTTCCTAGACGACTGGGAGCCGGGATTCGATGTCGAGCAGAAGGTGACGCTGGCCGAAGTCACGGAGGCAATAAGGAAGGCGAGCCCCTGGAAAGCACCGTGTGAAGGCCTGCTCCCCATGGTCCTCCTGAAAGCCTGTGGGAAGCCGCTAGGCAAGGTGCTCGCCATTCTGGCCACAAGATGTCTCGAACTTGGTTGGTTTCCAAGCTGATGCAAAAGAGCAAAGACCGTAGTGCTGCCGAAGCCGGGAAAGTCCCCGCTAGTATATCAGACGCCGGGAGGTTACAGGCCCATTGCTCTACTACCGACCCTGGGGAAGGTCATAGAGTCAGTAGTGGCAGAAAAGGTGACTCAAGCCGCGGAAACCAACGGCTTACTTCCAGACGAGCAGATGGGCAACAGGGCACACCGGTCGACGGAGCTGGCAATCCGGCTGGTAGTAGCACAGGTTCAGGAAGCGTGGAGACAGAAAGCAGCAACGTCGCTCCTCCAGCTGGACATCTCGCGGGCCTTCGATACGGTCAACCACGTCCGGCTACTAGCCACCCTCCGAGAAATGCGCTTCCCGAGGTGGCTAGTACTCTGGACGAAGAACTGGCTGACCGACCGGGAGGCCACCCTTCACTTCGACGGTCAGGCAGCTCGGCCGACGGCGATACGAGCGGGGGTCCCCCAAGGCTCTCCTCTTTCCCCAGTCCTCTTCATTCTCTACATCGCCTCCCTGTACAGACAGCTGAAGGAGGAGCACCCCAATCTGGCGATAGCGGGGTTTGCGGACGATACCAACCTCCTAGTCTTTGGTCGGGAGCCAGAGGCTAACGTCCGACAACTGGAGGCGGCGTGGAAGACGTGTCTGCAATGGGCAGAAACCCGGGGGATGACCTTCGCCCCAGAAAAAAGCGAGCTGATTCACTTCAACAAAGGGCGCAAACAGTGGACCGACCAGCTAGAACTTGCGCACCCGGGGAGAGGTACCAGCCCGGTGAGGCCCACGACCTCGGCCAGATTCCTAGGGGTCTGTCTGGACTGGAAGCTCAACTGGAAAGCCCACCTAGGAGCGGTAGAGCGGAAGCTGAAAACTCAGAGCTACGCTCTGTCAAGGATCACGGCGAAAACGTGGGGCCTGGGGCTGTCCAAAGCACGAGAGGTATACTCAAAGTGCATTCGGTCAGCGCTAGCTTACGGCGCATCATCCTTTCACATCCCCACCGAGAAAGGGGGCGAGCCAGCAACAAGAGGGATCACCAAGGCCCTCAGTAAAGCCCAAAACAAGAGCCTACGGATAGCAGCAGGAGCCTTCAAGTCCACTCCTATTCGAAACCTCGAAACAGAGACATGGGTGCCGCCATTGGACCTGTACTTCAACAAACGACTGTCTGACTTTGAGGCCCGACTTCAAATGCCCACTCTGGCGGACGGCCAAGGCGGGACGAAGACCGCAGGGAGCATTGTCCACGCGGCCTGCGGCAGAATATACCGAAGACTCAACTCGAGGACGGACAACAGGGGCCGACCGCGAGCCTTTGGGCCGCAAAAACCCACAGCGGTAGAGGAAGCCGCCAACACAATTGCGGTCTGGACGAGAGGGACTGCCCACACAGACAGGGCTGCAGAGGAGGCCTGGAGAGAGAGGTGGCTCAAGGAACGGGACGGCCGGACAACCACGAGGCCGGCAGACGACCTCGACCACCAGCGGGAGACCCTGTTCCAAGACAAGACCCTAAAGAGGCACGACGGCCTCAACAGAGCGAAAAGTTCACTGTTGGTCCAGATTCGAACTGGGGCCGTAGGTCTTCGGGACTTCCTATTCAAACGGAGAGTCCCAGAGGTTCTGACGCCCAACTGCGAATGTGGAGAGGGGAGAGAGACTGTCGAACACCTGGTGATGTGGTGCTTGGCCCTACCGTTGACTCGAAGATGGGAGAGAGCCGAGGTTAGAACGCGAAGGGACTTTTACTCTGTTCTACAGGGAATCAATACCAAAGCTGCACGGCTAACGGGGAGGATCCTGGACTGGCTGATGGACTCGGGGAGGCTACCGATGTACAGCCTGGCCAGGAGGCTGGAGCTGGAGCTCGTGGTCTGATGTCCCTTCCCTTCGAAAGCCAAGAAACCTTCTCACATTGTATTTGCAGGTTCACCCACTGATCGTTTCCTTGATTGCCGATATGGGTTTTTCACCCGACCCGCAAGGGCACGGTTTTCCTGTACTAATGCAGTCAGTATAACAAGATGCATTCCACACCACGGACTCGTCGATGCCGATTGCTGTGGCGAATGACCTGTGAACGATGCGCCAGTGCCACCACTTGCAAGAACTTCAACTGCCCCTGCACCAGACCCGGAACGAGAGTCTCGATAAACGACGGCGAGGACCACGAGAGGCTATTTGACACCTTCTCCAAACTCCTTGAGATATTGCAGGATGAGTCAAACACGACAAGAGCCCAACTGCAGTCACATACAATGCTCACCAAGTCGGGACCGGATGTTAACCTGGACGGAGATAAGGATGTCCTTACAACGTCTATAAAGATAGGGTTTTCCACGAACTGCTCGGCCATCGATTGGTCTTCGGACCAGTTCGAACTTGGGACCACGCGTGCTTTCTGGCAGAACGATGAGCCATTCAGCAAGTTCGTCGAGCGCTATTGTCCCATACAGTCTCACCCAGTCCTCAGCCACCCCGAAAGCACTGCCTATCTGGATCTGAAATCCGACCTTGGCGCCCTCACAATCCGAAATGGGCTTGGAGTTGTTTTCTTGCCGACCGAAGATATTCGCGATCACTTACGATTCGACCCTCGACGACGGGTGGTCGAGGTCTTCCATCATACTTCCCTGTTGAAGGAACATTTGAAGAGGTCCAAAGAGATGCCCGCGACAGCCACCACAAGCGATTACATCAAGCAGTAAGCCCAGCCCGACTCGCAACAGTCTTCTGCTGCCAGGCACGGAAGTCGGCGTCATACTAACTGTAGCTACCTATCTCTACTCAGGGGCACATTACCAAGACAGTTAGTACTCGAGGCACTCGATTCGCTCCAAGCAATCCTCTTCCCGCTCACGGACAAGAAATCTCGGCAACTGTTGACGGCCTATGTGAACTCGGGGTCCTTTGACCCGGACATCCTCAAGTTCGAGTTCGGGTCGATCAGGAACAAAGGAGAAGAAAACATCTTGTACGTTTATCTAACCGAGCGGCTGTCGGCACTTCATCACGAGCTTCAAAATCCACGGCCTCGCGGATGGCTTGAACGACAACTCGAACTCCGCAGTGGAGCCCGGCATGTCATGATGGCAACCATGGTTGAGATTCTGGTGGCCGTGCTGCTTGGATTTCTGTCCTTGGCTGTGAGCATCTTCCTGGCTTATGTCGCCTATCAGGCTTGGAAACATCCTGTCCCAGCAACCACTTAGGCGGCAGTGTGCCGGGTGGGTTTGACCAACCTAGCGGGCATGAATTCAAATTCCACAGGAATCTCAATGCGGCTGGAGGTGATCCTCCCCGAAGATAGTCCATTGTGCGGGGGCTAGTAATGTGAGTCTATCATCAAGGGACCCATCCCAGGCTGGTCCTGTTGAAAGGGGCCCGCTGCGTACGGATAATTGATGCCAGTGAGTTTAAAACCGCCCATTCTCCAACTTGGACTACGGGTATCTCCTGTGGCTCATGCGGTCCGAGTCATTGACTTGATACCTTGGCAGGGGTTGGGAGCCACTGCGTCACCGACCGCTTGGAACGCCCCCTGATTGGCGCCCGGAACGCTTTTCTCCACTCATCCGAAGGACCTTGACATCAGACGAACTGAAACCTGGATATTCCACAAGCTGTAAACCCGAAAGCAGCAAGTAAATGGCGAGTACTGAAAGGAGTCATGGGCGCGGTTGGCACTATGGCACCTATTTTTATTCCTGTCAAGAACACCCTGTCCGAATCCTCCGAACCTGCCCAACCCTCCTGAACTCAGCGTCAACAATTCAGCCCATTGATCGCCTGAAGGTTGCTCACTGGCCTTCCGATTGAACCTTGCTGTGATGGCGTTAAAAGAAGGAGAAACCAACCCGGTGACCGGGGACGCTGGACCCGGCACTGGGCTCACTGATATCCTGCCCATACCAGCCACAAACCCAAACGAGCTCACGCATGCAGAGCAAGAGCAGGAGTCGAGTCTTTCACATGCGCTGGCGACTAGTGACCACAAAATCAAAGGACGCACGCAGGTGAACCATGTCGAAGAAACCAAGGATTTGGGATGGAACCAGCGGAAAGAAGACATTGCTGCCCCGCTAGTGGGCGGCATGGACAACGAGGAGCTCTGGATGTTGATCCGTCGCTTCGACAAGGTAAGGGGGCAGCAGATACTAAGGTTGATGATCACGCGATGCGCTGACACAAGCCAGCAAATGTACCACGTCAAAGCAACTCCATATCCGGTTCCCGGCGGCCTGGATCTCAACATAGCCGATGAGGAAGAGTTCTCGCCCGACAAGATGCGCGCGAATGTCGAGCGCCTGTACATGACGGTTGGAGTCGGCATTCTTGGCGCAGTCAAGCACATTGCCCGGCTCCGCTCGTGGCGCGAGAGGCGGCGCACGTCCCGTTTCGCAGCTGCTTATTTCGTTGCCTGGTTGTGTGACTTCATCGTGCCCCTTTTACTGGGAGTCCTAGTAACGCTCATCGTATACCCCCGATCTCGCGAAATCCTATTTCCACCAGCTCCGGTGGCTCTCGTCGACAGCAAGACTGGCGGCGTTCAGAAGCCGAAGTCGGGTGTCTTGGGTAGCCACGATAGTGCGACCGGATCTCCCGAGAACCACAAGGGCGAGGCCGTCGAACAGGAGGCTGCAAACTTTGTCCACGGAATCGCCTCGGTCGCAGTGAGCAGCGCTGCGGGGAAGCACCCGCAAGGAGACCCCGACTCGGAGAACGAAGAAGGCATCGAGGGGGCACCAGACCCAGCCGCGGTTGGCATGGGAGCTGCGGAAGCCAAGGGTAAGGCCGGGGGAGCCAAGACCGGAGCCGAGCATGACAAGACCAAAGTGCCCATGGAAACAGCCATGTGGACCAAGATGAGACCGATCATGCACACAATCGGGGGCCTCACAGACACCTGGGAGAGGATTGCCAATGCCCTGTCGCCAACACCTCCGTTTCCGCACGACACTCACCGGTTGCGGCTGGCCGCTCTCATCATGCCTCTGCTGGGCCTGTCCTTCTTTGTTACCTCGTACATGGTCATGAAAGGCTTAACCTTCGGCATCGGCTTCGTCTTCTTCGGCGACCCCGTCATCTCGCGAGCATATGCCTGGCTCAACCGGACAATCCCGAGCTGGACGAAACTCCTCGAGATGCGCAAGTAAGTGTTACATACTAACCCTGACCAATCCAACTTCCAAATCTACCTCAGGTACCCAGTGCTAACACTCCCACCTCTCCTTCACCAGCACGATCCTCAAAGGCGTCCCAACCAACGCCCAACTCACCCTCACCCTCCTGCGCATAGGCGAAGCCCACCGCGCGCCCCTGCCTCCCCCACCACGCATCTCGTCACCACCCCCCTCCCAACCCGCCACGCTCACCGACGCAAACCTCCGCGCCACAGGCGGTGACACCCCGCTCAACGCCACGCCCGCCGACCTCAACGCCGCCATCACACATGACCCGGCCGCGACACACAAAACAGGCGGACCTGACATCGACGCAGCGATGCCAGCCACAGACACAGACTCGCACAACCCCGACAACAAAGACAACAAGAAGAAGAACAAGAAAGGCGGCCCCGCAAAGAAGGCACTCGGCATCTTCCGCTCCGCCGCACGCGCCGGCGTGCGCACGGCCATCGGCACCGACACGGTGCGCGCCAAGGCCGGGGTCAGCGCGGCGGCGCGAGACCGGCTGGGGGCTGTGACTGTCCCCCCCGCGCGCGATACAGTAGAGGGGGGAGGGGGGCCGGTGGCGTTTGAGGCACGCTTTGAAGGGCGGAAAGGGTGTGTTTTTCTTGAGACGGGGGCGACGGTGCCTGTTGTGGGGTTTAGTACTACTGGTAGGGGTAGTACTACTGGTTGTGGTGGTGGTAGTCTGGGGGAGAGGAAGGTGCCGGTGCCGGTGCCGGTGCGGCCGGTGTGGAGTGTGCCGGTGGAGGAGATTGTGGAGGTGAGGAAAATTGGGGGGTATGGTTGGTACGTGTTATTCTTATTCTGACTGAATTTGGGTAATGATGTGAGAGGAACTTAGCTGACAATGATGGGAAATTATAGGAAGGCGAAGCTGGTGGTCGGATGGTCCCTCGAGAGGGAGGTCAAGGATGGGTTGGAGATCACCACGGCCGAGGGGGCAAAGTTCAAGATTACTGCGGTGCCGTTGAGGGATGAGCTGTTTAATAGGCTGATTGCTATGGGGAGCCAGAAGTGGGAGGCATGGTGAGGACTCGCTTACTACTTCACTGGGCTAGCTTTTGGCGGCAGGGCACGGCCTACGATGGTACCGGTCGACTGGCATCCTGCTAAGTGAGAACTCCTTGTACATCTGTTTCATCTTATACCACTAATAGGACATCTTACCTACCTTGTTATTCTCAACGATTGCGTGGTGTGTCAGCGTTCCAAGCGGCCAAGGTGTACCCCTTCTCCTCCATCCAGCCAGCTTAGGTGCGTAATGATACTCGGTTTTGATGTCAGTAGGTCAGAGTCTCGGAAACATGGAATCGATCAAGCATACCTTCAATGGAGACAGGTTCACCAGAGCAGGTTGTCACCAAGCAGTACCGTAACAACATACGACATGAGGGAACAGATACTAGTACCAATATCCTTCAGGTTATGCTTCCTGGACCCAACCATCCACACACACACACGTGTCATGCAAACTCCCGCCCCTTATTCATAAATATAACAAAACCTACCCCCCATCCCTCCCATCGTGCTCATCGAGTCCTTGACTTTCACATCCCAGCCAGCACGCCCCCTATTCATAAATATAACACAACTTCCCCCCCATCCCTCCCATGGTGCTCATCAAGTCCCTGACCTTCACATCCCCCGCCAGCACACCCAGGTTACTCACATCATCCAGCGTGCCGTTCGCGCTCGGCGGCATATTATTCATAGTCTTAGTCATGCTCACCTCTACCAACCGCTTAGCCAGATCCTGCAGCTGCCAGATCCACCAGACCCGATCGATCTGCGCGTGGTGCAGCCAGAAGACCGGGTCACCCGGGCTGACGAAGAAGTCGCCCGCCGGGTCGCCGCCCACCGTGTAGTGGCCGCCCGCGTGCACCCCCCACTTGCCCTGCGGGAACTGGCCCTCCATGACGGTCTGGAACCAGTACACGTTGGCGTTGCGCGTGATCAGGTCGTACGTGTAGTTGGCGGTTGTCACGGCCGCGCTGTTCTTGTTGATGTCGCGCCGCAGGCACCGCGGGTTGTAGCCGAGCCCGTCGGCGCGCGGGTTGCGGGGCACGTCCCGGAGGGCGGGGGCGATGGGGCCGATGTTCACCGTCATGCTGTTGGGTTTTGTTGGGTTTGTTTAGCGTTTGTTGGTGTGATGGGATGGGAAAGTTAAAGTAGTAACACACTTCTTGAACGGCCCGGTTGTCACGCAACCGCCCCCGTCGGCAGGCGGGATGACGTTGTACGGCCGTGGCGCGCCGGGGATCATGATGCCCGGGTGTTGGACCTTGAGCCCGTTGCCCGACATGCTGTACTCGTCGCCGTTGAAGAGCGGTGAGTTGACGGGGTCCTTGGCGTAGCGTCCCCAGTTCCAGTACTGTGAGTGTGCATGTCAGAGACAGATAAATACTATCGACGGCATTTGGGCGAGAGATAACCTACCGGCTGGTATCCCTTGTAGCCACACTCGGTCCGCAGGGCGTTCTCGTAATGCCAGACGTAGTACCTGTGCCATGGGAGGAAGAATGTAGAGCCGTGGTTCCTCTGGGTTTGCTGGATGTGCACGACAATGTAATCGTCGAATCTGCTCCTTGCCCCTGGGGCGGCGGCGGCCGTCAGGGGGGGCTTGGACTGCAAGCATAGCACCGCGTCCGTGTACTCCTTTCTTTCCTGCTTGGATAGATCGCCCCTTGAGTCAACCGTCAGAGCATGTCCAGCAGAGCGCAGAAAGCAGTGCAGGGCTTGGCAATTCCTTACCATTCCTTTCGTCGTACTGCATTCTCCAAGGTACAGTTACCCTGTGGGTTCTTCGCTAGCCACTCGTGCAGCTTTGGAAGAGATGCCTTGACCAGTTGATCGACCTCATCAGGGGGATAGGCTTGTGAGGCCGCGATGCCGGCGAACAACGCCGTGCTAAGCACTGACGGCAAGAGCATGGTCGAGTTGGGCCGCCTGCTGGCACAAGAATCGACGGTGGTGGAATGCTTCCTCTCTCGTGCCGGAGAAGCATGGCGAATATAACGAACCGTCCTGTCTTGCATCTAAATTACTCAGCACCTTACCCATCACCCCTTGTTGGCTTGAGTTCGGATGTATGCCCGGCTCATGTGCCATCTTCAACTCCGGTTTGGTATCGCCAAGGCGGCATAGATTGGGCTTCCAGAGATTAAATCTGGGGTGCGTGCACACTAAATGGTGGCCGCCTTTCCTGCTTACCGGATCAATCGGCTCGTACCCAGTTCGACCACTCAAGCAGGTGCCGAACAGTGGGCCACATATATTGGCATAATTACACCGCACAACTCATATTAATATCTGGGGAATCTGTAAGTATTGTTACAATAAGTCCAATAAGCATAAACAGGACACCGGCCATTTTGCTGGGTAGTGCCTAGGAGCGGGCGAGTACTACTGGTAGTACTGGTGTTGTGAGCACGGTCAGTTGCAGAGCTCGCAGCCGCCTGCCAGGACCCTGTTTATTCAGGCCTACGGTGACGAGTACCTGCTCCCAGCTCCTCCTCGGAATTCTTATCAGCTGAGATACGGAACTAGCCTCCTGGTGGGCAGAACGTAGGGAAGACTCAGACTCAGAGCTCACTCAAGTACTAACTGAGCCAAAAGACAGGCGCCAACTCATTATGTTGCAGTATGCAGAGTGCACGTCAGAGGCGAACTTCTGTACAGGCTCCAAACATCAACCGGTCACTGCACTTATTGTCTTTCACGGTTGTGACATCCTAAGTCCGAAGATACCACTAGTAGTTGTGAGACGGGGACGTATTCCGGGTTCATGGGCGAGCAAGAGGATTCATAGCCTTAAGCTGTACTGGTACTAAATTACTGAGAAAAATAGGTATTGTACATGCATACAGTAACTACTGTACCTACCTACCCTAAGGTAGGCACAAGAAAACCGTATTAGGTAAGTTGACTGCGTACTGCAGTGTCAGAAGTCGTTCAGGGTTGGGGTTAAGCCGTTGCCACGGTGCCAATTGAATGCAACCCAGACGCTCGCATTTTGCAACAACCACGCGTTCAAACCCGGCGCATCTAGAAAAATGGCAACGCGCAAAAGTGCCCGCATTGCCTCGAGGGAATCCCAACTTCACAAAAACCTCGAAAGGCTGCAGCAAGATGACACCCTGGACTTTCAATTACCGGATATACAGGCGGCCTCGTATTCTGGCAATGACATGACCGACATCGACGCCCGACCCGCCAAACGGCGCAAAACGCAACTACTAGTATCACCAAAACCACACCGCAGCCCTCAAACAGCGACGACAACACAACAACAACCCCGCCAAACCCTCTTCACCAACCCGCCTCCGCCCCCACCACCAGAAAACACCTTCCCCATCTTCCCCTCCCGCGCCCATCCCCTTTCCTACCACCACCCCCTCCTCCTAACCTCCCCATCAGCCCGCACATCCCTACTAACCTGGTATGACAAAACATCCCACACGCGGCGCATGCCCTGGCGCAAACCCTTCACCCCGCCCTCGCAGCTCACTCATGACCACCTCGCCCAGCGCGCCTATGAGGTCTGGATCTCCGAAATCATGCTGCAGCAAACGCGCGTGGCGACGGTGGTCGCGTACTGGACGCGGTGGATGGCGCGGTGGCCTACGATCCGCGATCTCGCAAGCGCTGCGGAGGAGGAGGTGCTGGGGATGTGGGCTGGGCTGGGGTATTACGCGCGGGCGAAGAGGGTGTGGTTGGCGGCGAGGGAGATTTGTGAGAACCATGGGGGAATGCTGCCGGGGGATGTGAAGGGGTTGATGGAAGGGGTGCCCGGGGTGGGGAGGTATACGGCGGGCGCGATTGCGGCGATTGTGTTTGGTCTGCCGGCGGCGATGGTGGATGGGAATGTGTTGAGGGTGCTGAGTCGGCAGATGGGGGTGTTGGGGGATGTGAAGGGGGATAGGAGGGTGGTGGAGGTGTTGTGGGAGGCTGCGGAGGCGTTGGCGAAGGCTGTTGCGAGGGATGGGGAGGAAGGGGAGGGGGTTCAGAAGGAGGAGGAGCCTAAGCCGAGTGATCGGCCTGGAAGATGGGGCCAGGCGCTGATGGAGCTGGGGAGCACGGTTTGCACGCCGAAACCGAACTGTGCTGCGTGTCCGATCACCGAGACGTGTCGCGCTTATGCTGAGGGACTTGCCTTGGCTGAGAAGGGGCGGCGCGACGCCAGAGCGGAGGATGGGGATATCGAGGACCCCTGCAGCTTATGCGCGCCTTTTCCCGAGGCTGTGGAGCAGAATGAAGATGAGGCGGATCCCGGGGAACAAGAGGCCAAGTCGGACGAAAGCCGTGGGAAGCTGTCGCGCTTCTTCGCACCCGCGGAGCTTGCCAAAGCGGAGACGGCGAAAGCGTCGGAAATCCCCGACGCACGCACACTGGAGATTGTCGTCAGCCATGCCAGGAACTTCCCGCTGAAGAAACCGAAAAAGCAGGTGCGCGAGGAAGAGACCGTTGTCTGCGCCATCCGCCGCTCCTCGGACGGGCGGTATCTCATCCGCCGGCGACCGGAAAAGGGCCTCCTGGCAGGGTTGTGGGAGCTTCCGAGCCATACGCTGCCGAAGACGAACGATAGCACAAGCAAAAGCAGGCAAACAGAGGCAATAACGTTCGTGCTGGGGCTATTCGTCGAAAGAAAGCGCGACGCGAAGAGTAGGGGCTCGTGCACAATTGCCTTCGGGAATTTCGAGGAACTTGGAAGCGTGCCGTGGCTCTTTTCTCACCTGAAGCTGACCATGCATGTTCATCTTTTTCAGGTGCATGACGGTGCGGGCACAACCGAACCAGGGGATCGGTATCGCTGGGCTTCCGTCGCGGAAATCGACAAGGAGTCCATGGGGACTGGCATGAAGAAATGCTGGTCACTTGTCAAGTCGAGGATGAAATAGCTAGGGCCGCCTGCGATATATTGGCAAACCTGGCGTCAAATTATCTCGTACACTCTCGGTAGACTCAAGTACGCTTTAGAAGCCGACCCATCATTATCCTGGCGTCCAATCTCTTCCTGGAAACTGACCACCCTGCTCCAACTCGCCACAATTCTTTCCAGGCTGTCCCTGGACAGAGCATGTGGACATGCCCGGATGAACGTGTACTTCTCCGAGTCTCCCTTTTCTCTCTTCAACAGCAACGCTAGGCCGGGATACATTTCGACCAGATCCTCATCTCGGTTGAGCTGCCGAACGTTTTCGATCCGAGTTCTCCCAGTGCCGTCGAGATGCCCGTCGCGCGTAAAGAAGCCTCTGACAATTCTTGGCCTCATGATCTTCATAACGGTGCGCTCGGCTGCTTCATCAATGTCGAAGTCCAGAACACAGTCCTTCTCGTTCGCGACCCTTGACCGCGCAGCGAAATCCACTCCCGCCAGCGCACGCATGTTTGGCCATGGGACGGTCCAGTCGGCCGCCCACGAGGGCAGTCCGCTGACCTTCTGCGGAGACTTGATCAAGGCGAGAAAGAAGCCTGGCCCGTGCCATCGTATGAACTGAGCTGAATAGGCGGCGTAGACAGCGCTGACTGAAACGCGATAGTCGACCTTTGGTTGCGGATCGGCCGATGGAGAGTTGACGACGTGCAGCCGCCTGGCGATGCTGAGTATACCAAACACTTTATCCCTCGGCTCCTCGCAGTGCCAGTCCCGCGTCTGGATCAGGAGATCCAAAAGATCTGGCCGCCTTGCGCTTGCGTTTGCCCGCAGTTGAAGAAACAACTCGACTGCCTTTGCTGTATCCGAATTCTTCGTACCTGGAGCGTCTTTCAGCAGTGTCATAAGATGCAGCATCCTCTCGCTGGTTGTTTCCCTCGTGCCGCAAATAAACCTGATTCGTGACAGCTCGGGCGGCGCCACCTCCTGCAGCGACCACACCCTCCGGAACCAGCCGCGGGAGAAATATACCTCCAACACCGCGTGCAAATTTTCTGGTGCTGGCCTCAGAGCAGCCAGAGCAGCAGGGACCAGGCCCAGTGCAGCAACAGCAACGAGGTACCGCTCCTCCGCAAGCCGCCAAACCTCCCCTCCATATCTCCTCCAAGCCTGCGCCAGCTCAGCAGCAAGCTGCTCCACCCTCTCCCATGCGTTCCACTCCAATAACGACGCTACCACCCCCTTCCTCATCCCTTCCACCATCCGCTCATCATGTCCCTGTCTCTCACTCGGCGAGTCCAGATCCCCACCCCTCACAGTCATCAACTTCCCGTGCCCCTCCCTTTGCCCCCGTAACTGACCAGGAGGAAGGGAATTAACCCACTCCAAGACCTCATCCATCCCACCGCCACCTTCGCCAGTGCACACCACCACCCGCCGCGCCGTACACAGAATCCTATCCCGCATGCCCACCTGAACCGATTTCTCGACCGGATCGTCCTGGTTGACACACACCGCGTCGAGCCAGACCCTCCGCGTTTTCGTGCCACCCTCGGCCTGCAGTCGCACACGTCTGAGCGCGGCGGCGCAGTCTGATGTGAGGGGCAGGACCGTCCAGCGCGAGTTGGTAGGCGATGAAGGTTCATGGCACAGAAGGAGGATGGTTTCTGCTCTTTTCGCTTTGGTGCTGGGATTGGCGGCGGCTTCCTCGAGGGTGGCAGGTGTGGTCTCGGCGTAGGAGAGGGCGTCGTACTTCGGGGCAGAGGAGAGAGGGGTGGCGGTTATCGTGCCGCGGATCGGGGAGTCGAAAGTCCCTGGGTGGATGCACAGCAGGCGGATGTGGGTTGGAGGGAGGGGGGTGAATGTGTAGCGTGGGAGGGAGCGTACATCCTGGATTGTGACGGCAGTGGTATCGGGCAGAGGGGGTGAGGCAGTATTTGTGAGATAAGGTGCCAGGCCCAGGCGGAGGGATAGCCAGAGAATTGTTTCATAGAGGTTGCGGAGGTGGCGATAGAGCGTCAGGGGCGCCAAGACCAGCTGGGCGATGACCATCAGACAGAGGATCATGACCGCTACGCATGGTAGGACCGCGCTCAGGGCGATGTAGCGGCCAACGGATCTGGTCATGGCGCATGGACCCTCTCCTCGGCAGATGCCCTGGGCCGTCCTGGTGAGCGCGATGCCGATCCATGCGACGGGAATGGCGGGCATCAGCGCGACGATGAGCATGATGAGGGGCACGGCGACCGCGATCGGAATAAGGTTGAAGCCCGCCATGTTTGTTGCATATGGCCGGGCCTGTCGTCAGTCGGATCTTTGGATGTCATTTGGAATGCGCATGCGAGAAGGCGCTTTTGGGATGGGTTGAAAAAAATCCGAGGCTGTGTCGCATCGGTCAGCAATCGGAAATTGGAGCATCGAAGATGGCTTACCCCAGCCCGGTTATGGCTCAGCTTGCCATCGATTATGTACAAAATGGCAAGCAGATCAGCTGTAGTAAATATGACGTTTTCAGCGCGGTTGTTTTGGTCATTGAGGGTCGGCTCGAACTTAACCGACCATCGCGGCACTCTGAGACGACGACGATTTGGCAGGTGGGGCCATGCTCCGGCAGCAACACGAGCCCCTGGGACAAATATATGCCCGATGCTCTATGGTTACAGAAAAGTATACACGGCGACACTGAGGATCACCGGACAAATTCATTCAAGTCCTTGGCATCCTCAAACGTGACCTTCCCGTCCTTTCCAATACTGGCAACATGGACCACCACCGGCTTCTGCTCGACCTTCTTCTCCTCCAGCACCTTCGGCTTGGATGCAAGCTCCACCGCAGCCGGCACCACGCCCGCCTCAGCATCCGCAATCTCATTCACATCCTCCCTGCTGAGCACATCCCTCACCCTCGCACCCCGCGTCGACATCAGCACCGTCATCGGCCCCCTGAACTGCAGAAACAGCCGATCGCCCCATATCGTCCGCCGCGCAGCCGTCCTCAACGCAAACAACAGCCTCGCCACAGCCTTGTACGTCTCCGTATCCCGCATCGCCTTCCAGAACCGTGTCACCCCTTCAGGCACAAGCCTTCCCGCCGCCCCGCTCACCCACGCGGGGACCGCCGGAACCTGCAAGCTCAGCTTCGTGCTCCGGAACCGGAAGGGCAGCGGCGGGTCCCGCGTCACCGAATACGCCACCACGTGCGACGGGTGCAGCACGATTTCCTCCCCTTCGCCCAGCGTGAGCTCGTAGATCTGCCCCGGCGCAGCCAGCGCCGCCAGGCCGCGGCCCGTGAGGTGCGTGCTGCCCCAGTGCGCGAGCGACAGGCCCTGCTGGATGCGCGGCGTCGGCGTGAGGGTGTGTCCCGTCCAGGCGAGCAGGGCGTTGCGCTGGGCGACGATCCAGTCGGTTGTGCCGTCGAGATGGAGGACGGAGAAGCTCGTGTGGGGGGATTTGGTGGCTATCAGGGCTGTGATGGGCGTCGTGGAGGAGATGCGCTGATAGAGGAAGGGGATGCCGAGGAAGGCTCGTCGGAGCGGGGAGAGGAGCGAGAGGGTGGATTGTGCCTGGAGATTGGGGTGGTTAGTCTGGCTGCTGGCTGGGCACGGCTTGGGACATGGGACATACATTTTCCACCTTGCCGGCGACTGAGACTAGCGTTCCTCGTCTCGTGTAGAGCCGCTGCGATGCCGAGAGACTGACGGAGAGGATGGAGTATGGTGACCCGAGCACCTCGAACTGAGCATCTGCCCGCCGTCAGCAGGGCTGTGCAGCGCCATATGCTATCCAACGCCTACCTGCCGAGTTCCTCTGCAGTCCGGGGTAAGCTCCGAAGGCGTCGGCGGCGGGCCGCGAGTCGGTAGTGGGGGATGCGCTAAGCTGGATTGCTCTGCATTGCCAACACACGAAGCCCGGTCGTGATGTTGGCTGTGCGAGCGCTGTCGGCCGCAACCTCCTAGCTAAGGGCGACAGCCGTCTCATGGTTGCGCGGCCAAGAGCGGCGTGGTGTCAAGTCTCAATTGCGCCGGGGCTTTGAGCTGATGTCGGCCAAAATCCAGGTCCCGCCAATATCCAGACACTGCAACTTGGACCTTGGCAGGTTGCCGAAGGGAGCACGGGCCAATTCCATGCTTGAGCTTTGGGCCTTGCCGCATGCCAAGGCTGCTGTTGCCTGGGTGATAATTTGCGATGCTTGCACCAAAATTGGCTAATAAGCGAAGCGTGGGCCGAGCAAGGGCCAGCGACTGCAATTTGCAACGCGCCCTGAGACGCTGAGCCTTGCAACGCACCGTTGCGCAGTCAATTGGCACCTTCCCTTCCGTCCGCCGTCCCTTCATTTCCTCTCCCTCCTCCCCCCCCGTTCCCTGTGCCAATTGACGCCATGTCGGTGCGTGTTGTTGCTCGAATCCGGCCGCTGCTTGAAAAAGAGCTCGACAAGGATGTCATTGTGCGCGCCGACCGCGTCGAGGAAGGGAGACCCTTGACCGTCGTCAAGATCCCGAACCCCAAGAACGAGGCGGAAGAGTTCTCGTTTGCCTTCAACAGCGTCTACGAGCAGGCCACGACCCAGGAGCAGCTGTTTACAGCCGAAGGCAAGGCCTGAAACGCGTCATTGCGGGCTCGCGGCCTTCAGTCTGCTAACATCTCGCAGTGGCCCCGCATATGAAGGCTCTCTTCCAAGGCTTAGATGTGACAATCTTTGCCTATGGCGTCACAGGCACCGGCAAGACGCACACGATGCGCGGTGGTCTCAGGCTTGCGGACCGTGGCGTGATCCCGAGGCTGTTGAGCAACGTGTTTCGCAGAGGGAAGAAGCTCATGAAAGACTCCAACGGAGCCACGAGGGTGAACGTAGCTCTCTCGTACTACGAAATCTACAACGACAAGGTGTACGACCTGCTCGAGCCACCAGAAAAGCGGACGCCGGCAGGTCTCCCGTTGCGCGAGAAAGACGGGAAGACGATCGTGGTCGGATTGTCTGAGCGCTCATGCGACGATCTCAAAGATTTCGAGAAGTTGTACATCGAAGCTAACAACAACCGGGTCACTGCTGCCACCAAGCTGAACGCCCACAGCAGTAGGAGCCACGCCATCTTGCGGGTCAAGGTGACGCAGACGACTGGAGACATGGTTAAGGAGAGCACTGCATCTGCCATTGATCTCGCTGGGTCGGAAGACAACCGGCGAACTGACAATGGAAAGGAGAGGTTGGTCGAGTCGGCGGCGATCAACAAGAGCCTCTTCGTACTGAGCCAGTGCATCGATGCCATTTCGCGCGGCGACAAACGTATCCCGTACCGCGAGTCCAAGATGACGCGTATTCTGTCCCTGGGCCAGAACA
Organism: Achaetomium macrosporum; assembly: GCA_033296875.1. NCBI lineage: Eukaryota > Fungi > Ascomycota > Sordariomycetes > Sordariales > Chaetomiaceae > Achaetomium > Achaetomium macrosporum. The sequence continues at coordinate 4,796 of MU860334.1, read as the reverse complement.
ACGGCATCACGATCATGATTCTGAACCTCGCGCCGATCCGCAGCTACCACCTCGACACGCTCAGCAGCCTGAATGTTAGTTCCCGGGCAAAGCGTATCGAGGTGCGCGAGATCGAGAACGAGGTGGTGTTCAAGCAGCCTCCCCGCACTAATTCCGCGGGTGGAGGAGCGAACATCCAGCGCCAGCCCCTGCGGCCTCTTAATAATGCCCATAATGTGCACACGGGCGTGCTGGCAGCCAAGACGGCAGAGAAGGCTGAAAAGCCCGACAAGCCCGTCAAGGCGTTCGCTGTCTACACTGACAAGAAGCCTGCTGTCTCTGCGCGGCCTGCCGTGCCAATAGCTAACTCGTCACAGCCCCGACAGCCGAGCGTGATCAAGAGATCGTCCGACGTGCCAGATCCCCTCTCTGCGCGTCCGTCCAAGCTCGCGCGGCCCACGCAGCTCCGTGCACCGCAGCCGGTGACGCAGCCGGTGACATCCTCCAAACAAATCGTCATCTCCGCAGAACAGATCGAGGCCATGGTGGAGAAGAAGGTCGCCGAGATCCTCGCGTCTCGCGCGGCCGAAGCGGCCTCGAAACCCGAGGCTCAACCCGTCTCCAAACCCAACAGCGCTGTCCAGAACCAGATCACCGAAGAGGTCAAGCGCCGCCTGGAGGCGCTGGAGCGGCGCATCGACAACGAGGCGCGCAACGACGACGGCGGGCGGTCCGAGGGCCTGCGCGTCTTGCTGCAGGCGAGGCAGGCAAAAGAGAGCGGCGACGACGAGGCTGCGCTCAGCTTCTACGAGAAAGCGTTGCCCTATTTCCCGGGACAGGCGAGGCTGCTGGGCAAGATCGAGCGGCTGCGGCTCAAGCTCGGCAAAGCGCAGGGCGACGGCCAACAATCTGAGAAGATTGCGCGCACCCCCAGGAAGGAGCGCAGGCGGAGGGACAATGATGAAGACGAGAGTTACCAGGAGGGCACAGAGGCCGATATCGAAGACGACGCGATCGAGAAGCCGGCGCGGGCGAAGACGCCGAAGAAGAAGAGGGCGCCGCCCAAGACGAAAGCCGTGGACCAGTCAGTGTTTGACGGCGGCCCGGCCTCTCCGGTCGCCCAGCGGCTCCTGGATATTGTTAACTCGCGCGATGTCGCCCTCATTAAGGGGCTGCATGGCTTTGGCGCCAAGAAAGCGCAGGACCTCGTCGACCACCTCACGCTTAAGGGCGACGGGGAGTCGGGGCGGGTCGAGTCGCTTGCGCAGTTGAGGATGCTTCCCGGTATGGGAGGAAGGACGGTGGAGAGGGCTTACGAGGGCTTGGTTGCTGCTGCTGCCGGGCAGTGAAGGGGATTAATGGGTTTCAGTTTACTTAATTCTTGACTCTGCATCGGTTGGCTGGGCGATTGTGCGCTTTTGGTCTCGGTTTGGACTCCTGTCACCAGCCTGCATTGCATTGCTAGGATTTTTTGTTTGGCGTATTTGGTGTTGGGTGTTTAGCATTTGTTTAGAGCGTCCGCTTTCGGGCTGGATATTCGTCTCTGCATTTTCCCTGCCGCTAGATGGGCAGTTATCGCATAGAATGGAGTTAAGGTTCTGTTGAATGTCGCGAGCAAAAACCGTTGTTTTGTTATTAAGCTCTACTCCGTATCCATGGTCTGCTGTGGCGTTGCAGGGTCTTGACAGGGGTAGCCTGCTCCCCCTACATTGCATCATCAGTGTTGCAGACCCACCGCCGCCGGATCCGAGGATCGCAGCATGGAGCTGTCGGAGCTCGACATTTCTTTCGCCGAGGCTGACGGACACCAGCACGACGCACAAATCGCTCACGAGAGGAATTAGTCCGAGCAACGCCTGGCATGAGACCTTAGACGGCAATTTGTTCCTCTCTACAGCCTGGCAGATTAGCGCCTGCTGAACGGCAACCGCGCACCAAAACACCGCACAATTCGCGCGTGCCCCCGGGTTGCCGACCCAGTTCAAATACAGCACCGGACTGCTCTTCCTGTGGAAGATGTTGCTCCACTGCCACTCAAAATGGCCTCGCAACCAAAGATCATGATGGCGGCGAGCTTACACAGGGCAAAACCAACCCCCTTACTACGATGTCGAGGGCCTTGTGCCGCCCTATATCGACGACCATGGGCTCCCCGACGCGGCACGTTGAGGGCGCCCGCATCCTCCTCCCTACGAGCCGTCTTTCATACGACCACTATCCGCAACTATGGACCTACAACACCGAGTGTCGAAACGACTCAGCCCGCCACGGCCCAGAAACAGAAACCGCCTCCACCGCAAGATCCCCTCGCAACGGTAGACAAGACCGCGCAGGAGCAGCGCAAGGCCGATTGGGCTATCATGAAGGAGATGTCGCGCTACCTGTGGCCGAAGGACAGCTGGGGGGACAAGCTGCGCGTTATGTTGGCAGTGGGCTTGCTGGTGGGAGGCAAGGTCCTCAATGTGCAGGTGCCCTTCTACTTCCGCGAGATTGTCGACTCGCTGAATGTCGATATCGCCGCGACAGGCGGTACGGTGGCCACCGTCGCGGGCACCATGATATTTGCCTATGGCGCAGCCAGAATAGGAGCCGTCTTGTCCCAGGAGCTCCGCAATGCCGTGTTTTCTTCCGTTGCCCAGAAGGCTATTCGCCGTGTAGCCACCAAGACGTTCGGCCATCTCCTGAATCTTGATCTCAGCTTCCATCTGTCGAAGCAGACCGGTGGCCTTACGCGCGCCATTGACCGCGGTACGAAGGGCATCAGCTTCCTGCTGACGAGCATGGTCTTCCACATTGTTCCGACAGCATTGGAGATCAGCATGGTGTGCGGCATCCTGACGTATCAGTTTGGCTGGGAATTCGCCGCCATCACGGCGCTCACCATGACAGCCTACACTGCTTTCACCATCTGGACCACGGCGTGGCGGACAAAGTTCCGGCGTCAGGCCAACGCCGCGGACAACAAGGCATCAACCGTCGCCGTGGACTCGCTGATCAACTACGAGGCCGTCAAGTACTTCAACAACGAACAGTACGAGATCGGCCGCTACGACAAGGCGCTGCAGCAGTACGAGAAGAGCTCCATCAAGGTCGCCACCTCCCTTGCCTTCCTCAACAGCGGCCAGAACATCATCTTCTCGTCGGCCCTCACCATCATGATGTGGCTCGGCGCGAAGGGCATTGTCGCCGGCACCCTCTCGGTCGGCGACCTCGTCCTCATCAACCAGCTCGTCTTCCAGCTCTCGGTGCCGCTCAACTTCCTGGGCTCCGTCTACCGCGAGCTGCGCCAGTCCCTCCTCGACATGGAGACGCTCTTCAACCTGCAAAAGGTCAACGTCTCCATCAAGGAGCAACCCAACGCCCCGCCCCTCACACTCCCCAAGGGCGGCGAGATCCGCTTCGAGAACGTCACCTTCGGTTACCACCCAGACCGGCCCATCCTGAACAACCTCTCCGTGACCATCCCCGCCGGCAAGAAAGTCGCCGTCGTCGGCCCGTCCGGATGCGGCAAATCCACCCTGCTCCGCCTCCTCTTCCGCTCCTACGAGCCACAACAAGGCCGCATCTTCATCGACGACCAGGACATCCGCTCTGTCTCGCTCTCCTCCCTTCGCCGCTCCATCGGCGTAGTCCCACAGGACACCCCGCTGTTCAACGACACGGTCGAGCTCAACATCCGCTACGGCAACATCTCGGCCCCGGCCGAGGCCGTCTACGCCGCGGCGCGCCGCGCGCACATCCACGATCGGATCGAGTCCTGGCCACACGGGTACCAGACCAAGGTCGGCGAGCGCGGGCTGATGATTTCCGGCGGCGAGAAGCAGCGGCTGGCCGTGTCGCGGCTGATCCTCAAGGACCCGCCGCTGCTGTTCTTTGACGAGGCGACGAGTGCGCTGGACACGCATACCGAGCAGGCGCTGATGGCGAATATCAATGAGGTGCTGCGGGAGAAGCGGCGGACGAGCGTGTTTGTGGCGCATCGGTTGAGGACGATTTATGATGCGGATTTGATTATTGTGTTGGAGGGCGGCAGGGTGGTTGAGATGGGCAGTCATCGGGAGCTGATGGAGCGGAATGGGCTGTATGCGGAGCTGTGGATGGCGCAGGAGATGTTGATGGGCGAGCATGGACGGGAGGGGGAGCCGGTGGCTGAGAAGGGTAAGTAGACGACTCTACAGGGTTGTTTTTGTCGGGAGGGAGAATATAGAAGGCGATGTAAAATAATTCGGCCATGCAGTGGACGGATGCTCATAGCTTCATTCGGTCATCTTGGGTGACACTCACTCGGTCCGTACTTTGGGGAAGAGTTAAGTATGAAGGCATCGGTTGCCTTCCTCTGACTGACTTCATGCTTTCTCAATTTTCACTACCTGATCCATCCTGATAGGGCTTTGACCGAATGCAGAGAACTGAATGCCTTGTTGCGCTTATCTGCCCCTGACGGACCGGTGTGATGATTGGACACCAAAACTTGCCCTCGCTCCTTCGCCGGCGGTTGTGATGGCTTCGGCCTTGTACTAAAATACCACGTGACTGTGCCATGGACCTCTCGGCTCGTCATGCCCCAGTAAGTGTGAAGCGAAGCTTGGCGATGCCGTCGCCAGCCACCAGATACGACGACCGGCATCGCCAGACCCTCGATGGCCCCTGTCGGGGCCCCATCTCAGGTACTGGCGATTGCTCGGTCGTCTCCCTGGCGACGGGCTCGGTCGTCGGCCTGGCGATGGCTCTGTCGCCTGCCGCTAACACTTACTGGATGTCAAACCAAGCCACCGTCGTATCTTACCACCGCTGGAGGTTCTGGATGCTCGAGGACC
>MU860333.1:0-26341 GCA_033296875.1 Achaetomium macrosporum | reverse complement strand
TTTCGCTGTTGTCAGACTAGTGTTCGCCTAAACGTCAGAATGTTCGATGGGGGGGTTCCCCTCCTAGGTATCCAGATGTTACACTGGGATCCTCTGAGGTCGGCTGGGCTGACTCCATCCCGACTGAAGGCTAGGGTTTTAATGAACATATCGGACGACTTGACTTTGTAAAGCAGCCTTAGCGTGTCGAACTCGAAGATCTGTATGATGCCACCCGCGCCGCCGCCGGGCAGAAGCCGTCTGTCAGGGCTGGCGGCGAGGGTATGGCAGCTAAGCCGCTACTTTTCGACTTCTGTATCAGCAAACGGGTCGAGTATGGCAAGCTCCCCGTCAAGGTAGGAAACCGCGAGGAGCTCAATGCTAGGGTTTGGGTTGAAAAGGAGAGCCACGACTGGGTGGGTGGATGGCTCGCCAGACGGTAGCTTCTTGCTGCAGCTGCCGTAGTAAGCATCCTGTTCGAGATCCCATATGGCGATGGGCTTTCCGCTATAGGCGACGGCCATCATTCGGTGGGCTATGGCGATAGAAAGAGCGGAAGGTGGGCGGTTTAGAAACAGGGATCCATCATCCGGGCAATCTCGCCAAGGCCTCTTGGTACATTCAGCTGCTTCGTGATCCAAGTCACAGCAGTGGAATTCATTCTGGTTTGATGCTGCCATCAGCAAATTCTCGCAGAACACCAATCCAATGCATCTCCGCGGGAAAGGAAGTCGACATATTTGCTGGCCGGTACGGAACTTCCACACATGAACGGTCTTGAGCCCTGAGGATGCCAGCATGTCGGATCGCTCTCGAAACTGCAAATGTATCACCGCCCCCCCGTGGCTCAAACTCCGATATTCGTGGCAAGAATTCGGGTGGTAGAGCACCACCCGACCGCCCTTCAAGCCCACAGCAAGGAAGTCTGCCCCGTAGCAGAGGGCGCTGGTTTGGCCCTCACCGAAATCTAGACAGGACAGACGGTCGTCCCACGAAAAGGCCGATACCCCGGTGATCGACAACTTCTTCCGAGGGGCCGCTATGGCGTGGATTGCCGAGTCCGTGGGGCAGAAAGGTGGAATGCGAGAGTAGATGGCCGACGGAGAAGCGATCAAGGCGTCGGCAAACTTGGCGGTGACCCTCTGGAGATCTACAGACCATGACCTGGCTCCCTTGATGTCGCGTCGGAGAGGCGACCTTTCCGCCGTGCGTGAGTTTGCGTAGGTTTTCAGATCCTCAGCAGCGCGAATCACTAACCCCAGGTCCTTACTCTCCGCGACATTGTAAATCCAGGTTAGGATGTTGAGTTTGAGGAACTTGTCAACGAGAGCCAAAACGTCATCTGCCGTCGGGTCCGCCCTTGCAAGATGAGAAGAGAAGGTTGCACTGGCGTAAGCAAAGAAGTCGGATTTGTTGGCGGGCTTTGGGTGATTCGGTCTTCTTCTTTCCGTCCTCGGTGGTTTCAAATCGTCTCCAGTGAGGTCGTCGAGGCACACCCTAGCGATTCGCGTATGTGCTTCAGTCCTACTGACCGCGAATTCCGAATCCAGGTCGACGTTGAGTAAGAATTCGCGTGCGGTCTCATGGACCCTTTGAACTTTGCCGTTCATGTCAATGGTCACGAACTGGCCGCACAACGTCCTGATAGTCTCTCCTAGCCTGGGAAAACTTGTCCTTCAGGTCGATCTCCAACGCGCATTCGAGTCCTCTCAGCGTCAACGGCCTCATGCCGCAAGTAGTCCAAGCCAGGATCGCCTTGGCCAAAGATTTTCCGCTGGTGGCAATGGCCATGGTGTCGAGAGCGCAATGGTACAAAGGCGCCATTCCTCGTGGTATCTCGTCCAGGACACGTTTGATCTCTTCTTCACTAAATGCAGCGGACAGTTCGTCAAGAACCAAAACGATCCATAAGAATGATCCTCTGGACTTTTCAATGATTCTCCGTTCCAGCATCACACGGTTCTCCTCGCTGTCCGTGAAAAAGGCTTCCCCTTTCGTCGTGACAACCCGCTCAATGTCCGGAAGAGTCTCCTCCATACTGATATGACCTTGCACGTACCGGCGAGGCCCGAGGCTAGCAAAGAGGCGGCACAATTCGGGAGTTTCACGACTTGTGATGAAAATCCGCAGCGGGATACTGACATCCATTTTGGAAAGCATTGAGTCGAGAAGCGTTGTGAAGTTCGTGCATTCATCCAATGCGTTGATCACCCAGTAGTGTGCGATGGTTGCCTTCTCGAAGATGTCTGATACGAAGAGAGTTCTCCAGACGTTTCGCTCGTTGTCATGATCAAGCTGCAAGCGGTCCTCCTGGAGCTTCATTAACACGTCATGGAGGTTGAGGCAGTTGTCGTTGCCCTTGGTCCAGTCCGAGTCATAGCCATAGCTGTGAATCCTGACATTCTTGAAGGCGGGATCCTTGGGAAGCCATTCAGCGGGCCAATAGTGGCCGATCGACCCGGTCTTGCTCCAAGTCCGTGGACAAAGACGAAGTCGAACAGAGGCTCGGACGGAGCATAGAGAAGGCTGAGTCCGAGCGGACCCCTTGCGTCCGAGGTGTCATCGTCCACAATGGTACTCGACCTGCTAAAACTGTCGCTCTCAGCCGATATTGTTCTACCGAAATAGGTGACGGCGCTCTGGGCACTGTCACCGCTATCCTTGCTTTTGTGTCGGAAGCTGAAGCTTCTGAAGGACTGCGGCGTGTTCAGTAAGAATCCACCCGTTGGCAGACGGGACCATGGGGGAATTGCGCATCATCCGTGTCACCGTGACGATCAGGAGAAGAGACGACGGCGGCTTACCATGGCTTTAAGAGTTGATCTTCACACGGCGCATCTCGGGATGTGGACTTGGAGGTCGGCGGATGTCGGCTGACTTGTTATCATTGCAACAGCAACATGATGAGTTGCCATCTGGCCGGGTCTTTCAGCTCGGCTGCGGTTTGGTTCACGCCCATGACCTCCCGGCTTGTGGTCACATCATCCAATTGGCCGGATTGGGTGGGCGGGGGCCAGTACTTGATGCTTGCAAGACTCTTGAAGGTAGTGAACCGCCAGGGTGGGGGACAGCGGACACGGTATTACCACAATCTGCCAATCGGTCGGGTCACTCGGGTGCCACTGCAGGTTGGTGCAAAAACCCAATGACTACCGTAGGTACCTACCTACATAGGTAGGTAAGGTACCGCTTGCAAGCCTGCTTCCATCGAAATCCATCCTCCATAGCCACACTCAAAAGGGCTTCCTAATAGCCTGGAGGAGACACGTCACACATCCCCCTGCGCCGCAAAGTCATCTTGATCTCCATCTCAGAAATGACGTCTCACCCGCTCATCGCACCGGGCGACCACAAGGCATACATGAAGTATGCAGTCGAACAGGCACGGCTGTCACCGCCATCGCCGTCCAAGTTCTGTGTCGGGGCTGTGCTCGTCGATGCCGATAAGAACGAGATCCTCGCAACCGGCTACTCTGAGGAATTGCCACGGGACCGACCTGGTGACCCTGGCTCAACTCATGCCGAACACTGCTGCTTCATCAAGGTTGCCGACAGGTACGGCATTCACGATTTCGATATCGCCAAGGTCCTACCGCCTAACACAGTGCTATACACGACCATGGAACCATGCAACGAGAGATTGAGTGGGAACAGGACATGTGTTGAGCGGATCTTGGGCCTAAACGGCGCCATCAAGGTCGTCTATGTTGGCATTGGGGAACCGGACACGTTCGTCAAGCTTAATGAGGGTATCAAGCGCCTCGAGGACGCGGGGGTCAAGGTGGTGATGCTGGACGATGATCCGGAACTGCGGGCCCTTATCCTGGATGCCACTTTTGCGGGTCATGCGAAGCGTGACTGAGGCGGTTAAGCAAGGCTAAACCTACTGATGTATAGGGACTACGAGTAGTACCTAGGGCAGTTGACAAAAATGGGATTGACTCTTGATGTTTCACACTCCGACCGCATAACTCTCATGCGAACCAGCTCAGCAGTGAGCAGTGAGCAGTCACTACCTGGTAGCTTCATGTTACACAGTTACACACCGTGCCGCATTACCAGGTGTCGGGAATCAGGATTCAAGAGTCTCTGGTCATCCAGGTAAGGAACAGACAGCCGAGTGCAGAGACGAAAGGAAGAAGAAGAGTTAGAACAGAAAGAAAGGGAAAGCGATCAAATATTCAAAGATAAACTACCACGGCGCTGACGGACTAGAATTCGGAAACAGAAATGTCCGGCTCGACCCGGCAGTGCTAGCAGGTACTTTAGCTATTCACAATTTCCTACGGGAAAGGGTCAGAATCCATTCTTTGGCGGCTGGTTGTGTACAGAGCTATGTACCTTCGGGCTGTAAGGTCGTGTCGACCGTCGCCCACGCTATGAGCTTCTGGGCGAACACCGGCCGCATCGATGTCGAATTCGCTGATGGGACACCCCAATCATATTTCATCAAAGTCATCTCGAAGGAGACAGGAAAAGACATGATGCACTCCGAGTTCGAATCGATGAAGGCCATTCACGCCATTGTCCCCGACTTTGTACCGCGGCCCATTGCTTGGGGTACCTACCAGACTATCCCCGAAGCCCGTATATTAAATCCAATGCCGATCCCTTAGACAACCCACATTGGAGCTGTATGGCTAACGATGTTGGTTAGACTTTTTTCTGTGCGAGTTCCGGGACTTTGACGATGAGATGCCTGAGCCAGGAGACTTTGCCACCCGCCTTGCTAAACTTCACCGAGAAAGCCAGTCGCCAGAGTGCAAATTCGGATTCCACCTAACCACCTATGCCGGCAACCTTCCTCAAATGGTCGAGTGGGAGAGTAGCTGGGAAACCTTCTTTACCAGGAGCCTCCGGCACGCCCTAGACCTGGAAATCAAAGCCAAAGGATCCGACCCGGAGCTTGATACCCTCCTGCCTATCCTCTTTGACACAGTTATTCCTCGCCTACTTCGGCCGCTTGAGACCAACGGGCGGTCCGTCAAGCCTTCACTTGTGCACGGCGACCTCTGGTATGCCAATTCGGGAGTTGAGATGGAAACCAACAATAGCATCATCTTTGACGCATGCTGTTTCTACGCACACAATGAATGGAGAATGCCCCCATCCAGTCGCCTGTTATGAAAAGACAATGACGCTGACTGGAAATCGGGGAAGACGAGTTCGGTCAGTGGAGACCGGCCTGCAACCGATTCGATGAGAAATACTTGACTGTTTATCAGAAGCATGTTGAAAAGTCGGATCCTGTGGAAGATTATGATGGTCGCATCGACCTTTACAAACTGTGAGCGTCGAATTGAACATACTAGCTAACTCTCGTATGCTTCAGCAACAGAATAAGCTAACGTTGGCTAGGAGATTCAACACGCATGTCTTGGCGCTTTTCGTTGACAACATGGCTCCGAGAGAACAATATGTCTTTGCTCGGAACCTTCTTCCAAACCGTGTCGGACTCGACTAATCCAGACATGCAAGAATGCTCGGCGACATTCGAGACTTGGTGCAGCGATATGGAAGTGATGATGTGCCGCCGCATTAGGGAATGCCCTGCTGGCCGAATGCACCCCAAGGCTACTTGTACTCTTTTGGTTCATGCATCAAAGAAAGAGCCGTTGCACTGGTCCTCTCCCCTAAGCGACCTCCACCACCTGGACTGTCTGGTAAGCTCTCCATCCTCCCCGCCAACGATAGACCACCACTTCTGTATGAAGCACTCCTTCGCCTCCCAACTCCTAGACTCCCACGGCGTGCCGCTGCCAGCGCCAATCCTGTCGTCATGCCGGCCGGCCCCAGCCCCGCCCCAGCAGATCAGCCCATTCAGGAGGTCGTAGAAGAACTCGTCCTCGTCGATGGCGCTCCCTTGCTTGATGAGGTTGGCGCGCACAGTGGGAAAAGGCAGTATGTCGATATAGGGGTGATGCGGCGCCGAGATCTGCTCACGGCATGGGCGAAGGTCAGGCTTAAGCGTGCGGAAGATACCCTGTACCGCGCGGACAATGGCATCATCGCCGGCGGCACCGCAGGAGGAGGAGGACGGTTCGATCTGCCGGTAGAAGGGCGAGATGGAGTCCGCAGAGCACCACATGTCTTGGGTAATACCGATGGCGAGGCAATTGCGCAGCATGGCCTCGACGATGCAAAGCTGCTCGAGCCGGAGATTGTTCATCCAGGGGTCGGGAAAGTAATTGAATGTCGCTAGTGCGAAGGATTCCCGGCCCCGGGCTGAGCACTTGAACCCGGGGCCCCGGATCTGGATGTGTGGAGTTTTGCAGCCGCAGTTGAAGTATTCTACGGACCATCCGGTGAAGGCGATGTGATCGGGGCAAGCGCTCAGGGAGCTCTCGCCGAGCTGATGCCGGTTTGGGGTTGCAACGGCGTTGTCTGGGGTTTGGTATGGCGCTATTGTCAGGGCACCTGAGGTCGTCTGGTAGACGTCGAAATCTTCAATGGGCTGGGCCTGGACTGTTGTTGAGTCATCTAGCTCGCCGAGGAGAGTCGAGGGCAGCTGGGCTGTCTCAAGTGTTTCTGTCGTGTTTGAGGATGACTGTATTATATCAGCCAGCACATTGTCTACTTGTGCCGATGTCAGAGCTTCGGCGGACTTGGAAGCAGCGGGGTCGGGGCCGAAGCCCGCGCCAGAGTCGAGGCCCGGGCTGATTGAAGCCACAAGCTGCTCAAGCTCGGTAATTCTCTGCTTCTTCTTCTCCCCTGATGTCCACATCCGTCAGCTTTCTCGGATGTAGGAGGTGGGGCTCACGTGGCTTACGGTATTTCTTCTGTGCTCTCTGGTTCTGCTGGCGCCGTTTCTCCGGGTCGCGCCTTGCAGGCTTGGCTTTCTTCTCGCCTTCTTTATGTCGATGCTGCATTTTCAGAGGCTGCTCAAGCCGCCCTTGACCGTCGCAATCCATCGCGCCGCCGCCAGTAAGGTGGCGTGGCTGACTTCGGTCGCAAAATGAGAATGAGCAAATTACTAAGTACCTAGGCTTGACTCCTCTGTGTCAAGGTGTGAAAAAGAGACGGGTCAGGCCCACATGGCTGAGGTCAGCCATTTTGAGGGTTTGAGCCTTTGAGGCCTTGCACTTAGACAGCAGTCATGCTCCCTCGCTCCCTGATAATATGGGACGGCGGTTCCTAACCCTGTCCTGCTGGATTGGCTGACGAGATCTCGCATTTGAAACCCGTATTTTTTGCTCGATCTGGATTAACCGAAGTCCCGAGAAATCTGCGGAGGAAGGTAGATAAGAGGCGTGCAGACCAGATGGTACAGGAACAGAGTAGACTGTATACCCTGCCAAATCACTTCTATCGGTTTTACCCTGTCAGACGTCTTGCAGCATGGCCAGCACGGTCTTCGTCACCGGTGCCAACTCGGGCATCGGGCTTGCAACAACGAAGCTCTTTCTGTCCAGGGCTTTCAACGTCGTTGCGACTGCAAGAGCACCGTCTGGTGCGACCGATCTTCAGCAACTCCTGAAGCACAACGAGACCCAGCTCCTGGTGATCGCCCTCGATCTTCTGGACCCGAAAACCTTCCAACCGGCACTTGATGCGGCCGTAGCCAGGTTTGGCAAGGTCGATATCGTTGTGAATAATGCAGGATATGGGGAGTTCGGTCCGATGGAAGCTTTGGACATGGAAGACTATCGCCGGCAGTTCGAGGTTAATGTTTTCGGTACGGCTAGAGCAAGGAACTGCTCCTCTGGTTGCGCAGCTGCTAATTGATGGCACATTGTAGGTCCCATCGACCTGACAAAGACCTTTCTGCCTCATTTCCTGGCTACGGGGAACCAGGAGTCCCCTCCCGTTGTCATCTACGTGAGCTCGGGAGGTGCCCATTTCGGGTTGCCTCTGTCAAGTGCATACATGGCAAGCAAGGCAGCCCTGAACCTCTTCGTTGAGTCCGTCTCGTACGAACTTGCCACTATCAGTCCTCCAGTCACCGCCAAACTGGTCGTTATACACGGTGGCGTCCGATCAACGAACTTCTCGGCTAGTAGCAACTCTGTGCAGGTCATAAGCAACCTTGGTGGTAATTTCCGTGGCGACAACAGAAGTGTGGTCCTTCAACAACGGTACAGTGCGTACGCAGCGAAGGTTCTCGAACGTTTCACGCAGCTTGCGACTGGCAGCATGGCAGTTGAAGATGCCGCAGAGACAATCCTTGAAGCGGCCACAGATGGGAAGACGAAGTTGAGGTACTTCAAGGGGGGAAAGGACGGTGGCCGGAACCTGTTAGCGAGGATGGAAGGAATGAAGGAAGGCGAAGGCCCCGACGAGGCCGACGAGAGGTACATGGAGAAGATGAGATCTTTTTTCGCTTAGTTGGTCCAAACCTGGTGGCTAGGACGTCGTTCTTTGTCACGAAACAGTGCTTAGCGATTCGGTACCTTATTAAGAAACAACACGGTACCTGTCCCCCGCACTCTCCAGGATTAGCTGTAAGGCATGGTTGTCAGCACGTTGCCAGTTGCTTATAGCCACTATCTGTCGAAGGACATGTTTACAAGTCTTTCGTAAACTTCCTGGTCTTCATTTCCCGCTCTGGTTCGACGCAGTTAAACGGCAAATCCGGGGTCAGCTTCCATTCCCATCACCGATCGGTGTTGCGCATGTCGTTTTAGCGCTATTTCATATCATGGAGGTAGCGCGAGAGTCAAGGGAATCAAACGTCGAGCTGTGGAAAAGGGACCAAAAGGGCTTCCCGCTGTGGGGCATCGGAGGTCCCCGTTGTTGACAAGGTGAATACCTAGGGACGGAGATTTACCGTAAAAGATAGGATCCTTAACTTATATATTTATGAAAAGTGATAGAGAGAAATTAGTTGAAGAAGTAGAAACTATAGTAAGGATAAGGTAGATATCTATATGTAGATTGACGGAAGATATAGTCACGCTATCAAATTATGAAGCCTATATATATACATGTACGTATTATATGTACTGTAACTTACATTTACCTAAGCTTAACTGATCCTGTCCAGTGGAGCAAGTGGAACCTAGATCAAACTGCCCGGCGCATGTGCTGGGCAGCGCGCAAACCGCTGGGCGATTGCAGGGTTTGCCCGGCCTTAGGTTGCCATGGTGGGGTGTGGACGAAGGAAACTTTTTCTCTGTCCCAGCACATGTTTTCCACTAATACCCTTCTCCAGACTGTGGCCCCGTTGTTCAACCTATTCTGGCACTCTCGTTCATTTAAATTGGCAGACCCTCGAACGCAACCCCGCCATCTTATAAGCCTCTGCCGCTGTGAAACTTAGATCAGCGCACCAATCGCCAAGATGGTCGAGAAACTTTACGTCACGTACAACGATGTGAGCCGTTCTGCTCCGACTTCATTGTTCCTCAGAGAAGAGTTGGTCAGCTAATCCGCTGGAAAAACAAAAAGGTGCATAAGCTGTGCCAGGAAGCGGCGCCCAAGATTCTGGCTGAGTTTCAGCCATCACTGATGATCGCCATCGGCGGCGGCGGCTATGTGCCCGCTCGGATTCTCCGTTCTTTCCTCAGGCAACCCGGCAGCCCCAACATTCCGATCCAAGCAATCGGCCTATCGCTGTACGAACAGCTCCCCAACTCGTCCGATGCGCAGGTCGAGGCGGCAGGCACCAAGGTTACGCGCACGCAGTGGCTGGACATGACGGCGCTGGGCGAGATGAAGAACCTGGTGGGCAAGCGCGTGCTGATCGTCGACGAGGTGGACGACACTCGCACGACGCTCGAGTATGCCGTCAAGGAGTTGCAGAAGGACGTTGAGGAGGCGCGGGCGCGGATGGGCAGCGATCTCAAGACCGAATTTGCCATTTTTGTGCTGCATGTGCGTACCCTGTTATCCGGGTACTTGCCTCTCCTGGATAGGGCAGCTTGGCTAACATGTCACTCTCGTGAACAGAACAAGGATAAGAAGAAGAAGGGTGTCCTGCCTGACGACATTATCAACGGCCGGTATCTTGCTGCCCGGACAGTTGGCGACGAGTGGATCTGCTACCCATGGGAGGCCATGGATATCGATGAGCACGACAGGCTCGCTGCCGAAGCTGAGGCCAAGGCGCAGAATGGCCTGTGATGACGGACATGAGAAAATTCAGAGCAAAGAAAGAACAAATCAGCCGAGCTGGCGTACATGATGTGCACCGGAAGGGGCAGAAGAGGGATGGCGGCGTCAGCTACGTCCAACACTTTGACAGGCGAGCCCGTCGAAATGGGTTGGCTTTGCATTCTCACTGAGCGTTCAGTCGAGCAACTGGCAATCGGATGTGGGTCGGCAACGTGAGCATTTTCCTTGGAGTTAAACTTGGGGGCGGAGACCATGTTGATGACTGCAATTGGCAGTACTAGAGCGGGCGGCTTCGGAATCAGGGGCAGCTAGAGGCGCAACTAGGATTGAATACCACATTTACTGCCGATCTTCTAGGATGAGGGCTCATTAAGTACTCGGAGTCTATGAACACGAAACTCGAAGCCGGAATTATACCTCTACACTCTACCCACCCACGGTCCCCTCCCGTAGGTGCTTCTCTTTTAGCCTCTTCTCTTGCTTCATGAACTCTCTAATCCCCACTGGTACATTTTTGTACAATTCCTCGTCCCAGAGATCCTTTACAAGCCTCCCACTCTTACCAGTCGTCGAAGCCGTCTCCCAATTCCCCACTGACCCCCCCCCATCATCCTCCATACTAACCGCTCCCCGATCTACTTCCTCATCATGCATCCCATACTCCCCCTCCCTTCCGTTGCACTCCATACTCTCCCCGGTAGTGCCCACAACGTCCCCGGCATCCATAGCCCTCAATCTTCGCTCAGCCTCGGCGTTCCTGTCCGCCCACTCTTCCATCTCATCGCGGTACCGGTCCCACACGCAGTTGACACACCCGCTCATGCAGCAGTTGTCGGGCTCCTCCGGCTTGGGCGGTACCAGCACGCCCGCGACGAGGCGGCTCTGGCTGCGAATGGCGGCGAGCCGCTCGGCGCGCTCGGCGGGGCCAACTAGGCGGGACCCGAAGATGATGCGGGCGCGGGCCTGTACGTCGTTAGACGACCCTTCTTCTTCTCTTTCTTCCGGGGTTGACCTTTGGTCTGGTGATTGTGGAGATAGAGCGGGACCTGGGGAAGGAGGGGTAGAACTAGAAGAGGATGATAAGGGAACCGACTTGGCCTTGGAGTTGTTGGTGGTCTCGTCCTTGCCTGCGGAGGGCTGTTTCGGTTTGCGCGGACGTCGGGTAGTGGCTTTGCCGGCCTTCTCTTCTGCCGGTTCAGCCTCCTCCGTGGCTGGCGCGGATGGCTTCTCCTCAGCCGCAGGCTTAGAGGACTGTTCCTCCGGGGCCGGCGTCGGGGTCTGGGAGGCTGTTGGTTGAGATGCTGCCGGCGGTTCTTCTGTTTTCGCTTTGGGCCAGGGAGTGCGGAGAACAGCCTCGTAGAAGGGTCCAATAGGGTGCGCCTGCTCCTTGGACGGCTCAATGGGCGAGGGCGGGGAGTCGTCCTTAGTAGGCACCGTTGCGAAGGTGCGCCGCGGTTGTTGACTATTGAACGCGCGGCAAACAGCACGCGCTGGCCGGGCGCTGAGGAATGTTCTCCGCATCTTTGCCGCGTGCTGTATTACGTATTGGCTGTGGGCAAGATGTATGTATGGCTTCTATCAAGCGTAGCACAAGCCTAGAGGCGAGGAACAGATTCGGCTGTTATCGGACGAAACCTGAAGTTTTCAACTTGACAGGGACCAACCTGCGGGAAAAGCGGGAATCCATTTTACCGCGGGTAACGTCATCGGCAGGGTAGAGCTACTGTGCGGAACACAGTAAAAGCTTTGGGCCATGTTCAACAACACGTGAATTATCACATGATTGCCAACCTTATCCTTGCCGCCCTATGATTTCATTTTGAACACTTGATGATGCCCTGTTCGGCAGAAGGCACACAGTCTTTCTTTGCGTTAAGACACTGTGTTCCTCAAGGCGCCCTGGAGATGGGACTTGCCAAACAAAACATAAATCCCCACCATCCACCAGACACCAGGATCAAACAGGCATTTCGACGCGTCATCGATCGATATTTCGCGTCGCCGGTGTCTGCGACCATGGCGGCTTAAACGCCATCTCAATTGCAGCGCGATGGACACCTCGGCGCCCAAGAGGCGCAGAACATCGCCCCGGACCGCAGTTCCCGTCCATTCGGAGACCGAGTCGACGACACCCCGGGATGCCCCGCCTCGGGCCTCAGCATCGCCCAATCGGCCCTCGTTTGCGTCCCCAACACGAGCGAGCCTCGAGCGGTTCAATCCTGAAATTCTCAGGCGGCGGGAGAGCCAGCCTAGGAGGTTGCGATCCTCTCCCGATGCGCCTCCCTCGGCTTCGCGTGCGGCTACTCCTGATAGTACCGGGAGCTTGACGCGAGCGTTGAGGACACAGCTTGAACTACGCTCCGGAGCTCGCGATGGTGGAGCCCAAGTGGCCTCAGAAGCGGACAGTATTCTACATTCACCGGCGAGGCGGCTTGGCAAGTCTCCGGCGAGGCCGACTCCGAGACCGCTTCCACCGCCAGCCCCCGAGCATGACGAGGAACTGTTGAGGGTTATCTCCGGGCGTGGACTTCCAGGAACGTCGCTTGGGGTGCTCCCGGAAGTGACAGCTCCCGAACCGGAGCTTCCACCCACGCCAAAACACCCTGACCCTATGGTCAGCACTCCGCCATCCGGCATTCACAACACGCCGTCGCGCCGACCGAAGCGGAGCAGGGCATTGGCCGAGAAACTTAAGAGTTCCTCGCCACTCAAGCGCCCGCTTTCGCGGTCCGCAGAACTGCCCCAGAAGGGGGCGCCGCTGGATTTTGGCCTGCCAAGCAAGCCGACCCAGACCGGCGCTCCCGAGACCCCGGCGCCAACCACAGCCGAGTTGCGCGGTTTAAGGCCAGCAGATCCGGATGCAGAAAAGAAGAAGCTACGCGACTCACTGCTCGCCGAGATCCGCCAGTTAGAACGAGACTTGGGTGTCGCAAGCAAGGAGAATGAAAGGATCCGACGAGCACGTTTGTCAAGACAAGAGCCATCTCCTCCCGGTAACAAGCGTGAAATTCTCGACCTCCTCCGCCGTTATGAGCTCCCACCGGAGGACAACCCCCGTAAGCCAGATCCCGTAGAAGATTGGCTCGCCTCAGCCCTCAACCCGATCGCCTTCCTCCCGTTCAACAAGCCCTCGACATCCGGTCCGCCCACTCTCCCACCCCTTAGAAAGGGCGAAGATTCCGAAGAGCCCCCTCCTCCAATCTCGCATCACCCTCTTCCCATGTCGGCGGACGAAGCCCTCCCCTACCTCCAAGTCTTCACTCCGCTGACCTTCACCTCCCACGTCTCGCCATTACCTCGGCCGGATGGTGAGGGACCCCTCCTCCAGAATCACGCCATAACCGCCTCTTCCACCTCCCCTCGCGGCTTGTTTACAGCCCGCATCGAGATGACGGTCAATACGAGAACGATGGCCGTCACGGAACTCGCCGTTCCCAGGCTCGACCCCGCCGCCGAGGCGGAGCTGAAGCCGTTTGTTGACAGGATAGTAGAGAAAGGAAATGAGAGTGTCCCCAATAGCGGCTTGTACAACAACGTCAGTGTGCTATCCTGGGGAATGGGCGAATGGTTGCGTGTCGCCGTCCAACGGGCCAAGGTGTGGATTGTGTTGGAACGAGAGGTGAAGGACAAGGAGGCCCTAACGCAGATGGTGGCGCGGCAAAGGGCGAGGAAGAAAACGCGGAGGAGAAGGAAGAGGTGGGTTAGCCAACGTGAGGACGGTGATAGCGATGGCGAGGAAGAGGAAGGAGGAGACGGTTCGAGTTCTGATGGTATGAAGACCTATGAAACTGCCGATCTTCTCCCTTTTATGGGGCGCACGTGCATGGATTTGCAGATTCCGGTGCTGGATGGTGGGACGGGGGATACATCGGCCCTGAGGGTGCAGTGGCGGATTGCATTAGATTGGACGGGAGAGGCGAGGAATGAGATCGGGGTGCTGGTGGGCGTGCCGGGGAAATGTGAGTCGACCTTGAGCTCCTTGATTGATTGGGGCTAATGCTGACGTGGTTGACAGGGCATAAGTACGATGAGAGAGGGCAGCTGTCTGGCCTCCCGAAGCTGTTCGATGAACTGATACAGGGTGGAGAGGACCCGCTCACTGCTGTCAGGACTGTGGTGTGTTTGCTTGCTGGAGAGCAAAGGTCATGATCGGAGCCATTTTGGACGTGGGACTGGACATCAGCATTCGCATTGCATTATTAGGCTGTGAGACCCGGAGTTTGTTGGAATACCCGCAGTGTTGAAATCGATACATCCTTCAACGTGCAAGCTCTAGCGATCATGACTGGGACTCGGAATTCCGAGCGTTCTATTCTCTGGTGATCGCAAGGGATAGCGAAAATGATCAACATCTCAAAAGAGATCCGCTCCCGAAATTAATATCCTGTGGTCGAAGAGGGACACTTGGGAGCCACTGATACGGGAGTTCGGCGTTCTCTCAAGTCACCAACTAGCTCCAAGGGCCGAACGATCAATTGGAAATATGTTCCGGCAGACTGTTCGTATCGGGAGGCCATCAATTCGAGCCCTCCATCCCCGATAGAAAAGAAGTGGCAGCCTACCTCCCGCACGTACTCCGTCCTCACGCAATAAGTCCTCCCGACAGTCCGGCAGCCGGCTACCTCCCTTCAAACGAGGGAAGAGGTAGCGGGCGGAGCTTGTGCCTTCATAGTGCTTCAGCTCACAACCATACACCCACCAGCTCGGTCCAACCCAGTACCCAAGTTAAAGGGGTAATCGATGGACCCCACAAACAACG
This sequence comes from Achaetomium macrosporum, assembly GCA_033296875.1. Taxonomy (NCBI): domain Eukaryota; kingdom Fungi; phylum Ascomycota; class Sordariomycetes; order Sordariales; family Chaetomiaceae; genus Achaetomium; species Achaetomium macrosporum. The sequence continues at coordinate 11,550 of MU860333.1, read as the reverse complement.
GGCCCCTATGAATAGCATTGCCCGATCAACCCGGAAATCGCAGGCGTATTTATTCCCGCGGGATCTGTTATACAGACGATTATTCCTTCACCAGGCCACCACCACATAATGTATTCTCTTCCCACATCAAGCCCAGCGCTTCCCCCTCCGGCGTCTGCAGCGCCCAATTAGTCAACATCCACACCCTTAGTCCTCAAATCTGCTTTCGCCATATTGATCTCTTCCATCAGCTCGGCGTATGCGTCGGGCGTGTCGCGGAAGGTGAGCATGCCCCAGCCGAGGCGGAAGAGGAGCCAGGCACCGAACGAGACGAGGAACCAGAAGGGAAGCTATTTTCCATGCCATCGTCTGCAGCGTCAGCTATCTTATCTTATCCTATCCCCTCAGTTCGAGGGTGAAGAGAGCAATAACGGCGCACATACCACAGGGACAATGTCTTGTTGGATTGCGGACGGGAGGGGAATCAGCTCGAGGTAGAGGGAGAGATAGAGCTGTAGCGTGAAGTCACGGTTAGTCAGATCCGAATTGCGCGCTACGGAAACATAGTGGACGTACAGAGCTCACGAGGAGCGCAAGGGAGATCGTCTGCTGTGCGCGCGTCATGCTGCTGGAGGGGAGACGCTTCGCTTCGGTTCGGGGAGGGAGAAGGTGCGCGGTTGTTGCCTCTTCTGGTTCGTCAATTGGCAGAACTAGCGTTCGTTCGTGTACGTTCGATGCGACAAGGGCGCAATTGGGACCGGTCAGAAGAAACAGGAAAGGCAGCTGTGTAGCTCGACGTCGGGATGCTGATGTGGTGTTTGGCGAGCTTGAGGACAGGCCACTTTTCCTGACATGACACTGGACGCGGCGCGCTTCAAGATTCAGGGGTCGAGAGCATGTAGGGTTAGGGTTAGACCTGTTGTCCTCCGACGAATTTCTGCTCCCATTCGCCTCGGAAGTGTACAGCAGGAACAACAGGACTTATGACCTGCAGAAAATAGCCAAAGAAAGTTTTATGACTCTGGACAGTCATCCAAAGCCCAAAGCCAATAATACTCTCTGGAGGCAGTGGCAGATAGTATCCAGCACTCTACTGTTTGCTAGACATCATGCCAACAAAAACACGAGACGACAACCCGGAGACCAAACTCAGTGAAGTTTGCTAAGAAGCGTAGCGTATTGTATTCTATCGCTTCTGCCAAGACCCTCAAGGGCCATCCTGCCCAACTTTTGCCGTCTTCCTATCCCAAAGTACCTAGTAATACAACAACCGAAAGTGAAATGACCGGGCACGCTGAGCCCCTGAAGCCCAGGGTCAGCCATGCCAGCGACCTAACTACCATTACTAAAGGAGAAAGAATCGGTTGGTATCGAAGAATGATAAAAGATGAAAAAGAATATACAGCCGAATGACAAGATGCTAAGATGTCCAAGAAGAAGAAAACAAACCAGGAGGCAGGCGCCATACCAGACCCTGCCACCAAGAAACGAACGAGTCCAAGTCCCAAACCAAAGCGAGAACGACACCTCCAAGCGCTACACTCCCCGACATCAACACCACCATCCACCACCACGACCACCGAGCAGTAACAGCAACAGCAACCTGAGCATTGCCACTGGCGGTGCTCAATCCAGCTCCTCCTCCCCGTCCCCCTGTCCATCCTCCCCCTTCCACCCGGCCATCTCGGCCACCGGCACTCTCCCCCGCAACCACCTAAGCGTCGCCTCAGTACCGCGCTCAAGGACGTTCCATCTCGGCACCCTGAATCGATTCCCACTCACCTCCAGCCTCTCCAGACCCCCGTTGCCATTGCTGCCGCCGCCGCCGCCGAGCAAGCCGATGCGCGGGTTCAGGTGTGCGATGTCGTTGTTGGCCGCGTCGACGACCTTCAGTCCCCGGATGGATTCCGGGTCGAGGTCGGCGAGGTGGTTGTTGGATGCTAGGAGGACGGTTAGAGTGGGGAAGGCGTCCCGCAGCTGCGTGCCCTGCGGCAGGGCGGCGAGGCGGTTGAAGCTGACGTCCAGCTTCTGCAGCTGCGGGGCGCGGAGGTGGGTGACCAGTGGTCCGAGGCCGGTGATATGGTTGTGCGAGAGGTTGAGTTCCTTGAGGGAGGGGAGGTCGAGGGTTTCGTTGCCGGAGGCGCCGCCGAGGTAGGATTCGCCGACGAGCTGGTTGTGGGCGAGGGAGAGGGCGGTCAGGGTCTCGGCGAAGAAGGTGAGGGATTCGGGAAGCGCTGTGAAGAGGTTGTGGTGCAGCTGGACTTCGTAGACCTTGTGGCTTGCGGCAAGTTTGGAGCAGATAACCGGGTGGAGGGAAGAGGACTGCGTGTTGGAGCGGTCCAGGACGCCGCCTGACTTCACGGGCCATGTGGCCGTCTCGGAACGCGAGGGGTCTGGAGATGTTAGGGAAGATGTCGGCGGTGTTACAAAGTCATCCAAGTCGGAGCGACTGTCATCGTCTTCGGCGTGTTTGGCCCCATCCGCGTCGGGCGCTGTTGCTTCGGTATTGGCGAGGGATGCATCCGGTCCTGTCCCCTGGTCGGCCTCCTCCGCGGGCGGCTCCAGCCGCTGAGCAAGAATCGACTTCATCTCGTCGGTGCTAATGGAGGTGAACTTCTTCTCCCGCAGCGGGTTCCCGCTCAGCCGGAGGTTGGTGAGGTTCTCCATTCGTCCAATCTCGGCAGGGACGATGCGGATGTCGTTGCTCGAGAAATCTACAGACCTTAGCTGCTGGAGTTTTGTGAAGCCCTCGGGAATGGCGTTGATGTTGTTTTCGTCGGCCGCAAGCGTAACTAGGCTGGTCCAACCACTGATGTCGGGCAGCGTCTGTAAACGGTTCACCGAGATGCAGAGCTGATTCAAGGCCGGCATCGCGACTGTTCTTCCGGGCGAGCAGATATGAACAAGCTGGTTCAACGAGATGTCCAGCGTCTGAAGTGTCGGCAGAGCATCGACAGCATCTTGGAATAGTGTGCCGTGCAGCTGGTTCTTGCGCGCGACCAGCTCCGTTAACGGCAAACCAGCCAGAAGATCAAAGGGCAGCTCTTCGAAGCTGTTCTCGCTGATATTCAGGATCCGAAGACGGGACAGGCTGCCAAAATTGTTCGGTAGCGATGAGAGGTTGTTGCCATGAAGATCCAAGATCTCGAGATTCTCCAACTTGGAGAAGCATGGATCAAGAGGTCCGTACAAGAGGTTGCCGCCGAGTTTAAGATCCTTCAGCGAGGTGATTTGGCACACCACCTCCAGACAGCTGTTCGATAGCCGGTTCAGAGACTGCCAAAGCATGTCAGCCGCAAAGCATCATTTTCGGAGTCAGCGAGGTTACGTACCAGGTTGAGAGACGTGAGCAAGGAGAGACGCCGCAGGCCCATTGGCAGATTGACCAGGATGTTTCCGTGCAGGTCGAGGGTCTCCAGGCCGGCAAAGATGTTTCCCTGGCTATCCTCATCCTCAGCAAGTTCCTGCGGATCAACATCCGGGAACACAGCGTCGCTGATCATTTCCAACTCGTTGTCGGCCGCAACAAATCGTGTAAGATCAACACTCTCAGCCCAAGCGCTGCCGGGCTGACCGATAGATTCGAGGTTATACATGTTGAGAACTTCCGCCGGAATCTCCTTCAGGCCCATGGCGGCAATGTTGAGCCGGCCAGTCGTTCGTGCGGTTTCGAGGCGGCTCCTTAACACCCTGGCTTGGGACTTGTCATCGCGATGCTGGTTGAAGGGATCGTTGGACAGACCAAAATCAAAACCGGCGTCTGTTGGTACCAGGCCCCCTTCTTCGGAAACAGCGGCGGTGGAAGAAGGGGCTTGCTGCGATGCAGCCCGTCTGGCGGCCTTCGCCTTAGCAATTTGCTCGCGCAAAGCTGCTGACGTCTTCCTGTACGCCTGGCCGGGTTCCGTAGAGTCCGCAGTGATTGCAGTGCTGGCCGAGGCAACCGACGGGCTGGAAGGGTTGGTTCCTTCGTAGGATGCCACAGACGACCCACGCGAGGCCAAGGACGCTTTTCTCGGCGTCTCTGACGCAGTCGTCTTTCCCTGTGCCCCAGTGGACTTCTTGGACAAGCCGTTGATCGACGGGCGTTTAGTTGGCGGTCGCGGGGCAAGCATCCTGGGGCCAGACTTGGGCACAGAGATTTGCGGAATGTGCTTGTCAGGGCTGGGGGTTCTGGGCCGCAGGCTAGGGATCGTGGTAGGTGCTTGACTTCCATATACTGATGTCCGAGCCGGCCTTGCCGGTGTGGTCCTCGCTGACGGTGCGTGGAACGACTGAAGGCTCCTGTTGTTGCGCAGAGGTGTGCTCTCAATGGGGGACAGCTGGGACCGGAAGGTTGAGACGGATTCCTCCAAGCCGGAACTGGAACCTGGTCTGCTGCCGGGTCTTGAGCGCCCGCCTGATCCGTCTGACTGGTGACTGGAGTCAGGTCGAGACAGTCCACTTGCAGGCCGCGTCGGTGATTTCATGCCTGTCATAGCTGTGTCATAAAATGAGGGGGCGCCTCTCCCTTTGACTGAGGGAGACGACGGCAAGCGAGACAACGTCTCGATGGTCCGCTCAGCAAGCGAAGGCCGCAGTTTGTCCGGCGATGCCGGAACGGATTCTTCGGCATTATCTTTGTTGACCATAGTCCAAGAATCCTCCATGCCAGCCTCCTCCTCCTCGTTTGGCACCGCTACCGCAGAGATCCATTGCTGCGAAGTCCTCCGCCGGATTGAAGCGGTATTTGCTGAACTCGAGCGAACCCCCTGACCTGCCCCCTGATCTGCCCCCGGGCCTCCTTTTGCCGGTCTTGAAGACGGAGTCTGGGGAGCTTGACAAAGTCTCGCCGTCCGAGTACTGCTGACCGGAGCCTGGTGGCCCAAGCATCCTCGGCTGGGGGGCGATGACACAACGCGCAAAGAAGCCGCAGTTGGGTGAGCGGCCGGTGTGGGGATTAGTTGATCGCGGGAAAGAGATGTCCGTAGCTTCGGGTTTCGCAGAGGTCCGCTCGCAGTGCCGGTGGTCAGTAATTCGTGGGATGCAGACGTTCGGAGCGAGTTTGTTCGAACTGGGATCTTTGACGGCCGAGGTATGCCGGATGGCCTGTTTTGGCGCGTCTCGTCCATGTTGATTGCTTCAGCTTAGGTCATATGAGACCTGATCGCGATGACGCTGTTGACAAATGTGAAGCAGGCGGTTAAACAGCAAGAAGCTCCGATAGACAGCTATAGCATCGATAGGTAAGGCACGTGCCACGCCACATAAACTGGACCGAAAGCGACTGGCTAGAACCTGACAGCAAGAACACAGAAGAGAGAAACCATTGGGGTTGATCGAAAGGGTAACGTTAGGTCTGGCGCAACGAAGCTCGGGGCAAATTGCGGATCGATAGCGGCTTGACAGGGGTGCCCGGCCGTTGTCACACTGGGGCCCCTGATGCGCCTGGCCCTACCTAGCTGTTCCAAAGCTGCGGGCGCAACTGAGATCCCCGGCCATGCGTCACTGCAGATTGCGGGACCGGGGACTTCCCTACCGTTACCGCTGTGTGAGGATATTGCTGCCGCTGCTGGAGGACTAAGGTACGCTCTGAGCCTTCCACCTATAATACATCGGTTGGTGCGTTTCCTCGACTCAGCTCCATGACTCGTTTTTCACCACTCCTTTTGCAATCTCCGTCCAAGCCGAGAGACAAAAGCAATTGCAGTGGGGCTACCGCTATTCCACGTTGGCCCGGTAATTAATGAGCGCTCGTAAATTAATACGTCGGCAAAGGTTCCGGGACACGCATGGCGTAAGCCACCAAGAGCGTCCAAAAGGGGTGGTATGGCATGATGACACTGTCCCAGCCTCTGTGAAGAATCGGCCTCGAAACCATCTGGGCACTAAGTGTATACGACCAGAGAGCCCTAGCTACTTATGGTAGGTAAAGTAAGGTCTGATAATGGAAACACCTTGGAGAGAATGCATGGAACAGCTTGGAGATTGCGGGTTTCGAGCCACACAGTCCTAACCTTTTTACATACAGTAGCGCCAAAGTAAGGCTACCTAGGCTGGCCGAACGGGCCGCGCCTGGCCCGGCCGAACGACCCGCAAAATTGGCAGCCCGCCCGGCATCCACTTGCCTACCCAGCAATCCGAAACTTGGGTCTCGGGCCGGAGCTGATACGCAAACCCGGCCGAGCACAGCAGACCATGTCTGAAAGCTCAAACTCGGCAAACCTGCCCAGTTAATTCTTCTGAAGGACTCATGGCAGAGGTCCGGTTCTATCCCGTTTGATGCCTTGATCGTAGCGGAGCTCAAGATACCAAAGGATGCACCTCGAGATGCTTGCACGACGGGGACTCTGTGACAATGGCTTACCTGCCTGGCATGTAGCTAGAGCTTGCTAGACACATGTGACAAGAGGCGAGGTGCTTTCGACTGCTGGCCTCACTGGTCAATTGTAGTAGGGAATTCTAGCTGGGCCAGAGCTACCGCGAACACTGACACACGGAAGGATCAAGGCCGGCCTTCCTCCGCGGCCAGAGCCGCACAAACACGCAGGATCCGGCACAGTCAACGCTATAAGTCATATGTAGCCAACTCCCAACCATCTAACGGTTCCCATCTCTTTGGTTTTGGCTCTTGGATCGAATATACACAAGGGATCTCCTTTTGCGGCCCTCACCCCAACTTCCCGGCCCCGGAGGATGCAGCAGAACAGCCCGGCGCCGCTGCCGCGATAGGATAGCTCGACCTAGAAAATCCCACGCTTGCCGCCAAAAGAAGGCAGTCAATCAATGAAGCCAGCAAGAACCCTGCTTTCCCTACTGACAGTAGCCGCTGCGGGAGCTGGCGTTGCATCAGTACAATCCACCACCTCGAGGACAACAGAGGTGCGCTCGCAGTCTTCACCCCTCTTTCACCTTCTTCGCACTTGTACCCACATTCCGCTGACACCTTTCTAGCCTGCCCTCGATCCCCGCGAAAGCGATCCCGCAAAGCTGGGCGCCCGGCAAGAAAATGTCGAGACCATCCACCGAACTATAACCCTGACCGCAGGCCAAAGCAGCCGCCCCAGCGCCCAACCTCAGCCCTCATCATCGCAGAGGCCCGACGACGAAGATGACGAGGACACAGCAAGCACGCAAGACTCCAACACTACCCAATCCCTAGCCGATTCCCAGCCCACCAGCAGCACAACAGATGCCTCCACGAGCCTGACAGCACCGACCTCCACCCCTGCATCTTCCGCATCCGAAACATCACCACCACGACCCAACGAACGAAATGGAAAGAAAGGAGGTCTCTCGGCCGGCACAGCAGCGGGCATCGCAGCAGGCGCAGTAGCTGGCGTAGCAATAATAGCAGCCATCGCCTTCCTGCTCTGGCGCCGATCGCAGGGCGGCATCCGCGGCGCAGTGGTCACGGCGGAGTACCCGCGGAGCATGACCGACATGCCGCCGCCGCCACCTGGCCAAGATGGGCAGGGAGCAGGGACTGGAATAGGAAGGGATGGTCCTTTCTATCTCGGGATCGGAAACGGCGGCGGGTATGCGGAAAGGGATGGTAGTGCTGGTGGCGGAGGTGGAGCCGGGTCAGGGGAGGCATTGTTTAGGATACCGCCTGCGGGGACGATGCCTGGTCAACCGGGGTTTGAACAGTTCGATTACTTCCAACCACAGCATCAACAGCAGCTGGAAGGCGGCGATCTCGGGGAACAGCGTCCCGTCAGCGAATTCACGACATATCCGTCGCCGGGGCAGCCAGTCCTGCCCGTATCTCCGATGACTCCGTACCGGCCCGACAGTATCACGGCCGGGCAGCTGCAGGGGCAAGAGACCCAGTCGCGACCTTCAGTCAGTTACCCGGAATTTGGAAGTCCTGAACTTCCGACGTACATGATACCCGGCGGTGACCGGTCGCGGGCCATGAGCTTCTCGAGCGTGTCGAGGATCAGTTTCGGAGGGCCGCGTACGGCTGAGCTAGTCGGTTCGCCGCCGCCACCGATGCCCTCGACCGCGGTTGTTGTGGAGGGTCAGCCGCCTACACGGCGCAACCAAATGCTGAATTAGCGTGGTAGTTATGGGCAGTATGTGTGCCCGAGGGAAGAGTCTGCTGTGGAGAGCAGCATGTCGAGCGCTCTCAAGATACCCCTGAAGGCTGGCCGCTTTGCCATGTTGGCTTGTGTCGTGCCAGTTGCATCTTCATAGATGGTGTGTATTCTAAGTAATAGCTTATACGTCCCAGTTCATATCGAAGAAGCCTGCGAGCCACGTGTCCGAGTCCTCCGGTTGAAAGAACGGCACATTCAGCCCATCAATGTTGCCGGCGATGAGAGGCTCTCTCTCTGCCGGCACTGCTGACCCTGGCTTTGGGTTTCCTTCAGCGACAGCCAGGTCACGAGCCCAGCTGTTCTTCATTAACACCGTCAACTTGACAAATTTGGCGAATGTATCGTCCTCTTCCGTCGGTCCGACCTCCATCCGCCGCAGCGCTGCGACTTCCTCAAACCCAAGCCTGAGCCGATCGCACAAGGCGATCGGGTCGCACTTGTTCCGGACGGCCTGGCGGTCCCAGGCCGGATCATCGAGGATCGACAAGTGGTGGATAGTCAGGAGACAGTGGGTCATATTCCACCAGTAAGGGAAGGTCATGCCGACATAGACGTAACTCGGAATCGAAAAGTGCCTGTCAAACCATTCCTTGGCTGCACTAAGGCTTGCTTCCATGGCCTCATAGCGCTCCATGTCGGACATTGCTCCGTTGAAGCATGATTTTGGTTTGGCCATGGCTACCTCTTGGATCGCGACTTCGGCGTAGGATATGTGACTAAGGATCGTGTCTTGAGTCATGTTAGAAGACGGAGGCAGCTGTATTCTTAAAGGCTACATACCGTTTTGCTGAAGGTGACCCGGGAGCTGAGCCTTGGTGCTTCGCAGCTGCGTCCGCAGGGAAGATAGGACATAGCTTGGTGGACGGCCGTCCGGTGACTGTGACGTAGCGCGGGTCAGTTGCTCGATTATCAGCTGAACTTTGACCTGGGCCACCAGCAAGTCGTCGCCTTCCCATTCTCGCTGCCGAGACAGTGTCTGAAGGCACTCGTCCATGTGAGGCGTCCAGGTTAACGCATCCAGTCTCTTCATCGAGTGGGATATTCTATATTACGTGTCAGCCAGTGAGCGGATCGTGGCGGGAGCTAGATCGCACGAACTGTGAAGTAAGCAGAAAGCATGCTAGCACAGCTCGCATCTCTTCAAGGGTCTTCTCCTTTGGAGCAGGGAGATAGGATATCTTCAGGCAGGCGGCAATGTAAGGCTCGCCAGGAATTTTGTTGAGACCCAAATCAAACACCAGAGAGTTTGCAAGAGAGGCCACGAGGGAAAGAATAGGCTTATCTCTCCTGAGATAATAATGGGTCCTAGTGGTTTTACACGTGTTAATGTCTGCTGACTCAGGCTAGAGGAAGAGGGCCTTGCTTACCAGGCCATGACCATAAGCAGGCCGAGAAGAAGGTCGAGGTTCTTCTCATGTTCGAAGAGCATCTTTTGGGCCAGGAACACCTTTCCCGCTTCAGTCATGGCGAGACGCTGATCCGCGTTTTTGCAGGTGATGGCCATGATGTTGAACCACAAAAACGGATATTGCACCTTGAGTCTCTCCGCAGTCATGGTGGCAGGCAAATGCACGAAAGGTAGGAAGATGAGCATGTACTTGCGAAAATTCGCGAGGCACTCTTCGGCCTCAACGGGGCCCGGCTGGATGGATGGCAGGTCGACTGAGGGCACCGACGAGGTCGTATCTCGGGACCCAGAACAAAGACTACCCGGGGGGAGATTGTCACGCGGAGGCCATGTCCGGATTCTCCCAGGTTCCGAGTCAGGCTTCTGGGATGGCAGGATGGCAGGGGCGCAGGATGGGGGCGAACTATCTTCGGTACGGCTCGTGATCGAGCGAGCGCTCATGGCCGGCGTGTTGGCAGAGGTGTTGCCCGCCGTATCAGCGGGACATGGCGCTTTATCCGCCGTGGCGGCCTGATGTCGGAGCAGCGTGACGAGGTCTTCCAACTTGGCCTCGAGCTGGGCGGCTCGGGACACGTGGGCTCTCCTGCCATTGCGCTTCCGGACAGAGACGGACGGCACACATTCTTTCCTCAGTCGATGGCATCTATTTTCCCTGTCAGTCTTACAGGAAAAGGTCCCGTTGAATGTCTGCGCATGAGAAAGTGGGTCGCGCCGTGGACAGTCTAGAGCGGAGTTCAAGAACATGCCGGGCCCGGTGCCGAGGACTCGGCACGCCACTCCGCCAGTCCTGGACGGGATAGGTGCCACGATGCCGTGCGCAGGTACCCGCCGTTGCGGCCCGGTGCGTTGATTAATCTAAATTCGGCAAGAGTGTCGTACATACCTTTCACAGTCAGTTCCACCGGACCGGTAGATGCATCTGCACTTAGCACGCGCACAGTTCGTGCAAGCTCTTCCGTAAGGCGCTGGCGTGCCACCTGCTGCTCCACCGCTTCCTGGCTCCATCATGCTTCTGATGGATCCCAATGGGGGATCAGGGCCGGTTAAGAGACGAGGAAGCAGATATGTTATGGCAGGTTGGGACAAGCCGAGCTGAGCCGAGCACAGGAAGGTCGGCGGTCCAACCTGCCGGACTTTGCGAGCCGTGCCCAACGATAGTGAGACAGCCGGTCCGGCTCAAGCAAGTGTAAACAGTAGAAAGGATTTGTTAATGACCCAACCCCATGCGCCGGGAGTCTAGGACGCGAGCTTGCGACGAGGTCCTGCGTCAACAATTCAGGACGTGAAGATTGGAAGTGGCGGGAATCGGACAGATCCGCGGCTTCCGAACCCCGTTTCCGGCCATCCCTGACTCCCTGGAAATGCTTTTGGGGCCTGTCCTTTGTAGGCCTCCTGACGCGCCGACGCATAGGGTTAGGGTCAACTGAGTTGCGCACGAACCACCCAGCGCTCCCAACAAGGCAATTCTATCAAGTTCAAGGCAATCTGAGGCCCGGCCAGTCAATCCAATCTGGCCACCCGGAACTGGCAAGCCAGATGTGCCCAGGAATTGCCTAAATTGGTGAGATTGCCAAGAGGTCCGGTACGTACCATGCCCCTCACCATGGGGGCTTCCGGCCCAGGTGCCAGCCACGTGACAGCCTTCGTCTATTTTTGGCTAGGTCAGTGTACAAGGGTTAGGGGTATGTATATGGCCGGCACGGAATAACCGCTTCCGGCAATTCAGCCAATTTGGGCAATCTCGAACCCCCACAACGCAACCCAGTCCTGTGGCAGGCAAGGCAAGACAAGCCGGTGGCCCAGATTGGATTGATTGCCTTATTGGGAGCGCTGGAACCACCTGAAGCACAGGCCATACTTCCAGGTCGTTGACAGGCAACAACACCCCTGGAAACAACAACGCCGTCGAGCACCGGCGATGCATGTCAAGCATGATTTCGCTCACTGGTACTGCATCCCCTCGCCCTCAGAGCCGCATTGAACCTCGATGATCCCGCAAGAACAACTGGAGTAACGTACTTGCATAACGAGTGGCGCAGCATAACGAGTGGCGCACTTTTCTTAGACCTCAGTCACCTTGTATAA
>MU860332.1:0-26392 GCA_033296875.1 Achaetomium macrosporum | reverse complement strand
CGTAGAAAGTGGGTCACTCGGTGATATGGGTCACTCGCTGATAATGTACGTTAACTAATTCTTCATGTCCATTGGCGCCCGCAAGAGAGGCCCTCCGCGCCTTCTGCATGGGCAATATCAAAAACTGCACTTTGTTATGCAGAGAGGTCATTCCCACTCTCCTCTTCGTCTTTCTCTTGGCCCGTGTCGTTTGGCCACATCACCTTTGGGCTGGCGACACAACATATTTGGGAAAGGTGCCAGGACCGTGAAGGGATAGCTTCGGCTTACTCTTCCTGGGAGTAACCACTGATCTTTCCATGCCTCACCGATTCCCCAACGCCTCGATGTTCCACGGCAGGCGATGCTGGCACTACGCACGCCTATTTGATAATAAAATACACAAGGCTGTGCGCGGGGTGCTGTGATGTGTGAGAGGCACCTACGCATACCAGCAGCTTCGGCCCTCGGGATGCTCCTCGAGACCGAATCTCGCACCAACCGCTTCCGATACTCAAACCCTGACCGCAACTAAAGCTGACAAGGCGGTCGAGATATCCGATCACACGCTTGCCTCCTCAGGCTCTCCATCACCACCTGGAGGCAAAACGACTAACGGGGTTACCGCATGCCCAACTGGCTGCCCCGTTAGGTACCCTGTGCGGCATACGACCCTCGAAAAATGACGACTTCCTCCTCTGCCTTCCACTTCTTGGTGTCATTCTCAATGAGCCGAGGATTCACTGGATAATAGCCTGGGAACGGCACGGGTAGAGGAAGCGTATGTACAAGGGATCGAACCCGGGACCTCTCGCAGTGCGTGATGCTTGGGGTTGGGAGCCCTAAGCGAGAATAACACCACTAGACCAGCGGCCCTTGCTTGCGTGTTGGCGGAAGAAAGTGTGGATGGTGTTCAAGAGACGTCGGCGTTCTCGTGTGTCATCGGTGTCTGCGCTGTGGACCAGGCAGGGTTTGTACGGAAAGGGGTGGAGTTGAGGGTTTAGGGATAAGGTTCTCCGTACTGGAATGTTTATGCCAAGACCGGCGCCGCGGCTTTCCATTCCCCTTGGACACCGTTTCACGTTAAACTGGGTACGGATAAAGCCAAACCGTTTCGGACGACATCGATGCTGCCACGGTTATTAGCGTCCACTCCTGGAACGGTTCACTTACCTGGTACTCTCTCCTTGTTCTCGCGGTGCAGCTTCAAGCGTTCAGCTGCTTCAAGGTTGCCATTCTTGGGCCCGCCCTTCCGCCAATTCCGGCCCATCGCAGGGCCGGCCCCTCCCGATGTCGCCACAAGAGTGCGGTAATCCTTCCGTCTCTCCACGCCAAAATATCCGCAGCGTCAGTGGTTTAGTGGTAAAATCCATCGTTGCCATCGATGGGCCCCGCGTTCGATTCGCGGCTGACGCATTTTTCCTTCTTTTGCTCCCCCGAGTACCTTCGAGGCTCTGACTCTGACGATGTTCGTCGTTGATGCGGCCGTCTGGCAGCGTGTCTTCGGGAATAGCTCAGGGGTTGTGCTGCGCGGTTGCTTATTATGGATCTTCTCGGACTCGAGTGTCGGAACCCTTCTGTTGATGGTTCACTGGCAAATTGCCAGTGGCAACTGACAGTTGACGAACTAGGTAAAGCCCGGCTGCCCGCAGGGCCCCTAGTAGGGGTCTTGCGCAGGCACCGCGACAGGCGGCGGTTTCGGTGGGAGAAGCCAATCGAACGTTGGAGCCTTCGACGAGTCGCAATATCCCATGCGGCAAGGAATAGGATACAAGGCCGAGTAAAACCGGCTTCCGTATGCGAAAATTAGACAAACAATAGGGATAACTACATTTCCTTGATCTCAGGGTGCCAGTCTTCTGTCGGTTGGTGTTGGTAAGAAGCTTCCATTCAGTAGTGGTCGCTGGCCGGTAGGACCCACTGTGCTTCTGTATCACGGGCAGTCGCTGCTTTCGGAAGGAATACCCGAACGAAACCTTAGAGCCCTTCATGAACATGCTATGGCGCTTCCGCTTAATAATGCCCGACGTCATGGAAGTGAGTCTGCAACTCCTTCGTCAGGTCCGATCATTCCTGGCGCTTTCTGTGCACTGAGTAAGCGACCACGGATTCTCCAAGCTCATTCCGAGACTTCCATAAGGCCCCCGCTTACAGTCGCTCGCGAAACCTCTCAAAAGATCACCGATTCCGCATCAGTACCCAACTATACCCAACACGATACGAAACCGTCACAGCACGGTCGACACCTCAAGACTGCCCAACATGGCCGATAACGAAGTGTTTCAGTACTCCATCATCTCCGCACTCATGGACGGCGTCGCCTCACAGGGCACTCCCATCGCCCGCGTCCTCGAGCACGGCGACCACGGCCTGGGTACCTTCCGCAACATGGTGGGCGAGATGATTGTGCTGGATGGCGAAGTGTACCAGATGAAAGCCGACGGATCGGTCGTCCACATCAGGGATCCAGAGGAAACCGTCACGCCGTTCGCCACCGTGACGCGCTTTCGCCCAACGCTCAAGAACAGGGTCGCAGTAAACGGCAGGCTTGGGCTTGAGAAGTACTTGACCGATATGTTTCCCGAGGCGAGGAATCACTTTCTGGCAGTGAGGATGGACGGCGTATTCAACGAAATCCATGTCCGGACCGCGGGCGGGCAGAACAGTCCCAGAGAGGGTATGGTGGATGTGTGCGCGAGGCAGACAACGCATATGTTTGAACGCGAGAAGGGAACTATCTTTGGGTTCAGGTGTCCGGAATATGTCATGGGAATCAATGTGGCGGGAATTCACCTTCACTTCATCAGTGAGGACAGACAACGGGGAGGGCATATCTTGGATTTTACGGTGACGGACGAGGTTGTGGATGTTGCGGCTGCGCAGATGTCTAGGTTCCATTTGGAACTGCCGACTGAGGACGACGAGTTCAACAAGGCCACGCTGAAGTTACAGGCCCAGGGCATAAAGGCTGTGGAGGGTTGAAGTCGGTTGCGGACCTGGAGTTCCTGACGAGACGACCTAGTGTGAGATGCGCTTCACATAGATCTGCGGCCTTAGACTACTGAATCGGTTCCCCAGCTTTGCCGTCGATACCTTTGTCCAAGGTTCGATAAATTCGATATCCTTTCTTCCTTGTTCCCTTACCGCCACTTCGCCTTATCACCGGTTCCGATGCAGTGATAGGCTTACAAACTTTCAGGGGTAACAATCGAGGGTCACATTCGCCAGAAACGTTGTGGCACGAGATCCGATTTCGGTCGATGCTGAGTGGACTGACATGACGCGTCACCTCGCCCTTCCGACAGATGAATATAGAGAGCGCATCGACGCCTCACATTGCATCGGGATACTCATACGTGATTCCAATTCGAGTTTACAAATGTGACCCTTCACCTCCGCCGCGCATTATTTCCAGCACGCCGTCAACCACACAGCCGACGTACCTATCGCGACAACTTACAACATGGCACCCGCTGCATTATTTGTTGCCTGCCTAGCAGCAACAGCCTGCCTCACATCAGCAACCTCCATTCCCTCCACCGACAGCGCCAGTATCGACTTCGGACCCAGCGAAGTCGAAGCCCGCCAAAATGCCTACTCCATCTTCAACGCCATCCATTCAGCCATGCGCCAATGGGGATCCTCACTCAACCACAACGGCATGTCGTTCTTCCTCGCGACCGTCCCAGCAGGTGTGATGCTATACCACGGCACTTCCAGCCCCCACTCGCCTCCTGGACCAGAGTGGCTCGCCTTTGAAATCGAGCACGCCGAGATGTTCGCCCACCCCCGATATGGGCGAGGTAAACCACCAATACCACCACGCCACGGAACCCCTCCCGGCACACAACACCCCCTAATAGCCCCCTACGACAAAGGCCAAACCCGTGAACCAGAGCACGGCCACGGCTACCTCCACCTCTACCGCACCACGTCCCCACTCAACCTCCTCTACCTCGACGGCACCTCAGCAGGGAACACAGCCATGGGCACGCTGGACACACAGGACCTGATCCTCCGCTTCAACCGGTCCGCCCCCGTCTGGGACGAGGCCGGCCGCGCCCGGGAGCTGTGCGACATAGTCGTGCCCTGGGGCCTGCACGGGGTGCTGCGGATGGAGGCCGGGTTTGAGATCATCAAGTGTGCTGATTTTATGCGTGGGATGGAGATGGTCGCTTCGCACCGGCGGCCGGAGGTGGGAAAGGATAAGGGGGCGGAGGGGGATCGGAAGGCGGAGAGGTTTGAGTTTGTGCGTGCTGTGGCGCAGCGGTATCATGGGATTGGAGCGGGCAGGGTGGTGGTTGATTGGTCGAGTATGGTGTCTGGGTTGTTTTATGAGGTGGATTTGGGGGATAAGGAGAAGCCGAGGTTGGTTGGGTTGAAGGATGGGGAGTTGAGAGGGATTAGGGGGAGGGTTGCTGAGGTTGTCAAGGCGCGAGAGGGTGAGGGGAGGAAAGGGGTGGTTGACTGGCAGGGTGTGGTGGATATGGTGGTTGGGCGGTATGCGGATCGCTTGAGGGATATGGCTGAAGGGGGCGGGTCGCTGGAGAAAATGCAGGGCGAGGTTAATTCCCTGCTGAATATCTACATCGACTACGTGGCTGAGGACGAGGGATATCGGAAGTCAATCCATCGTTGTGCGAAGCATTACACCTCGTCCGTGGCCCGGGTGACTCAGGAGGACAAGCTCATTCTCACGGCTATCGAGACGGTTATGCTCGACATCTGCTCGACGCTGTTCGAAGTGCGGAACGTGGTGGTGGAGGGGCTGGAGGCGCATGGTGAAGCGCTGCGACAGGCCAGAGAAGCTCTACAAGGGCTGATGGACAGGCTACGATGGACACGGTGGAAACAGTGCGTCGGCTGCAACTATGACGAGATTTGTTTCGTGCCCATTTGGCCGTTCGGGGATGGGCCGTCGCATGAACGACCGAACTGCAGGAATGCAACCTCGCTGGAAAACGGATGGCGCAACAATAGCTATTGGCATGCCCACTAGGTGTGCCATTGCGCAGAAACAATGCCATGCTTGCGGCATGTCCTTGGGAAAGGTACCAAGCAACAAGTCTCGGAGTCCAGAGCAAAAGTAAAGCACTGCGTCAGCCGCGAATCGAACGCGGGGCCCATCGATGGCAACGATGGATTTTACCACTAAACCACTGACGCTTCATGTTGTGATAGTGGAGTTGGTGGTGGTTTCCACACTAGGTATGGTTAATGGTGGAGTTGAGATACCGGTTTCATTCTCCAGCACCAATAGTTGACAATTCACGTTGTCAAAAGGCTGCAAAGAAAGTCCATTCCGATGAGAAACCGAACCGAAAGCCTCCGTGCCAGCCATCTATGGCTGAGTCAGAATTCCGAGAACTCCCTAACGAGCAGTCACCTGCACCAACATGTTGTTAGCCACGAAAATACCCATGGTGTTCATGATCTCCCAGGGCTTGGGCGGATTCGCAATAGCCAAGTCGAAACGCCGGAACAACTGTGGCTCGGTTAGCAGGTGTTTTCAAATGGAATGTAAACTGGAAAGCTGGAACTCACCTCGAAGATGACCTTGTTCAGCTCCATCTGTGCCACATTCTTGCCCAAGCACTCCCATCTCCCATAGCCGAAGGTCAAATTATTGACTCTCGTCATAACGGCCAGCCTTTCCTGATCGGGTTCAAACCATCGTTCAGGACGGAACATATCCGCGTCCTCGCCATACACCTTCTTGTCCCGGTGCATAGCCAGCGTCGAGACCCCAATATCCACACCACCAGGCAAGAACACCGGCTTGCCCTGCACCATGACCATATCCCCGCCCGGCGGAACATCTTTGGGCAGGATATTGCGAACAGGCGGCCAAATCCTCAGCCCCTCCCTGATCACAGCCTGCAAATACGGCAACTGCTTGGCCGCCGCAAACGAAACCACCCCGTCCTCGCCCCCATCCACCTTCCCCTCCCTCACCGCCGCATCAATCTCCTCCTGCAGCTTCACACACACCCTCTTGTGCGCCATGACATACAACAAAATCCCCCGCAACGCGCCCGCCGTGGTATCCGACCCGGCAATCAGCTGCAACAGCACCTCGCTCCGGAGCTCGTCCCCGCGTAAGCCATGCCGGATAAAACTCGCCAGCATATCCCGCCTTGTATCATCCTTCACATTCCGGACCCGGTCGTCCACATACCGGAAACAAGCGCCCTGCATAGCCCCAAACCCGGATGTGTCGGTCGGCTTCGGACCCAGCACTTTCCCAAGGATCGACTCCTTCACCAGCCAGCCCAGGCCGAGCGCCATCAGCGTGTTGTTCAGGCGCAGCCCCTGCTCGCCCAAGCGGACGTAGTGGTCGATGTCCTCGTCGGCGCGCAGCATGCCGAAGGCGCGGCCGAAGGAGACGGCGCTGATCACGTCGAGGGTGAAGAAGGGGATTTTCTTGGCGATTTCCAGGGGGATGATGGGGGAGCTGGAGGAGGGGGTGGAGAGGTATTTGGTGCGGATCAGGTTGATGAAATCGAGGACGAGGGTGTCGATTGTGGATTCGAGTTCGAGGTTCTCGCGGCCGGAGTACTGCCCATGTGTGAGATGGTGGGAAGATGTGGGTAAGGGGTTACGAAAAGCAGGGTGCGTCAGGAGGCGTTGGAGGAGACAACTTAAGTGGGCTTACACCTGGAGCGATCTGCTTCCGACGCTCATCGTGCAGCTTGGTGTCGGTCTGGCTGAAGAGGTTGTCGCGATGGTATTCAATGCGCACGGGTTTGAAGTACCAGTCCGATCGCTTGTATCCCGGCTTGGTGTTGATGTGCATCCAGACGTCGATGTCGGACGTGATGAGGGAGGTTGGCCCGACCCGGGCAATGGGGCCTGATCAGCATTGTAAGTGAGAGGTAAGCGGAAGTCCAGAGAGACAACTAAACGACGCACCGTATCGCTCGCTGACCTCTCGATACCAGTTGTGAGATTCGCCGGTATAAGTTGCGATGCGATGGGGAATAGAAGAGAACGCCGTTGCCCATGGACCCCGGAAATGACGGAGCCGGTGATACCTCAGAACTTCGCGCACGGCATAAAGCACAGTGACCCAGACGAGAAGAGACCATCTGTACTCGATCAAGTACTCGATCAACGTTTCCAAGAGCGTCATGTTGAACGACGTGAGGGTTGTTATAGTAGGGCGAAGCTGTCTGTTAGAGGGCGATGATGATAAATCTCAATGAACTGTTGCTGCTTGGAAGGAGATGCGAACGCCCGCCTCCCAGATGAACTCAGAGGCGTGAGTGTGTGCGATATATAAGGTAGGTCCTTACCTACTTACACCAGGCCCAGCAAGATACCCCACCGCCACGGATACTAGTCGATGCTGCGTAAGTGGTATATGACGACGCAATGGAACGCTGTACTACTACCCCGTCCATTAGACCCTCGCATGAAGTTAACTATCCTCGAGACCTGACTCGAGGCGAAGAGAGTGGGCATCCGGAGAGGTTGCCCCATGTTTTCCGACGGCAATCTGGCCGCCTATCAGATACGTAAGCCACCCATACAATCTACCCTGGAGGTTTGGTTCCATGCAAGACAAGGCGTTCAGACGTTCCCTCCACCAATCCAGGCTCTGCACTTGCCGTGCCGATGCGGACGATCCCGCGTCCTGGACCCCGCACCGTCTTGCTTATTACTGCCGAGACTTGGGGTGGCAAGGCAAAAAGCGATGGGTTGCTGCAGGTTGACGGCGTATTCGACATCGAGTAGGTTGCTGAGGGAGGCACGTGGAAGGTCAGGACGGATACAGGAATACCTAGGGCCTGGCGGGCGTTTTCAAGCTAGGAGCTATCATTGGGAACAGTTAGGCAAGGATCTGTAAGATGAACACCAATGGTTAGAGCTTTTCCATCTATGACTGTAGATCCATTGAACTAGGATCAGTGAAGGTATGTACTGTATATGTGATAGTCCATACCACGGTAGTTCCACGTATACAAGCGGCTAGCGAACAGTCAACGTCCACCTGCGGTGCAACACTGAGCTCATCCATTCGTGGCCACTGCTAGCTGGCAACCAAACATCAGGCAGGTAGAGGAGAAAATCAAAACTGACGGTTTCCAACGCCAGACAGCTAACCACCACCACACCCACCTCCACAACCACCACCACCACCACCACCGCTACTACCACCCCCGCCGCTGTCGCCTCCCCCTCCTCCGCCGCAAGCAATTCCACCACCGCTATCTCCACCAGCGCACACTCCTGCACAAGCCGTAGCCGAGCCGCTACAGCTTCCACAATTCGAGCCACAACTCACCGCACACGCCGGACCTCCGCCAGCTCCCCAGAATCCCCTCCTCGACCACCACCAGCCGTGTCCCCGGCAGTAAATCCACAATCCGCATTAAACTCCATCACCATCAGCGCGACATTCATCAACGTCCCCTGACTCTGGTTCCCACCACCCCTTCGCCTGTCTAGAACCCTACTATCCGCGGGCCCTTCAACCCCAGCAAACAGAGCCCACGCCCCTCCATCACCACCACCATCTCCTCCATCCCTCTTCTCCTCTTTCCTCTCCTTCCTGTTGGTACTACTACTACCATCCCCGATATAAAACCTTCCCCACCATCTCCCCTCCCCATCCGACTCCTCCACATCCCCCATCCGCATCCTCTCCTCCCTGATCTCTTCATACCGCCTAACCTGATCCTCCCTACTCCACAGCGCCCACTCAGCAAGGAAATACCGCTCCCCCCAGCCCGCATCAAAGTAATGGCTGAACGGCTGCGCGCGGTGGATCCCTCCGTGCTTGACCCGTCGCAGGGCGGGGTATTGGTCGCGACGCCATGCCCCAGCCGGGGAATGCAGCCAGGCGGTGGCGGCGTGGAAGGCCGGGGTGCGCGCCATGGCGGCTGCGCCGCGGCAGAGCGCGACGGAAGCTGACAGGAGCTGCAGGCGGGATTGCATCCACTGCTTGTCTTCCGGGATATCGGTGGAGGGGTAGAGGCAGCGGTCTCGCGTGAGCTGGTGTGAGATGAAGGAGGAGGGGTCGAACGGGAAGGCCCAGATGTGTTTGGTGAGGTTGCACCCGCTGCCGCAGCGCGTTGGGTACCGCCAGAAGGCCTCGGTGCAGTCCCAGGGGAAGAGGGTTTGATAGCGAGGGTAGAGCGGCCCGCCGAAGGCGCCCCAGTCCTGCCAGTACTCGTGGCAGGTGTCGAGAATGTCGGCTGAGTCGTGGCCCTGGCCGAAGTGGAAGCGCTGGAGGTACTCTTCGGTGATGCCTTGGGGATTATGGGTTTGAGGAGGTTATGAAGCGGGTGTGGAATGAGGTTGAGTACTATCGGGCGGTGGAAATTGCCAGACGGTGAAAGCCTGGGGCGAGAAGGAGGATGCGTAGATCGGAGACGTCAAGACGTAGTATGAGGTCTGCGTGGTCAGGTACATGAGGTATGCTGGGTTTGCTGTCACATACACGAACGGATTATGGAGGAGATTGCCATGTCTGTGTGATAGATATGCCAGCTTCGATTTCCTGCTCCCAAGAACAATTGGACCATCAGCAAGAGACCTAGTTGCACCAAACCTGGCAGGGTGTTTGATGGGCAATGGACAACCGGGGAATAGAGATGGAATGTTCTGGCTTGTGATAATGGTTCCTTTCTGTGACGTGATTACGCACAGTTGAGCATCAACTTACTTTATCAAATGAATCAGTCCCTCGAGCCAGTCAAGCCAGTAACGTCTGTATTTTGACTTGAAGCGGGCTATGTTCGCCTTCTGATATTCTCAGCCATGACATGGCTATGACATGGTCAACCTGCCCAGGACAAGCAAGAGCTATCCATATGCATGTTGGAGAGCCAGCACAAGGCGGCGGGAAGTAGGACCTGCACATGCAGTGTGATAATGTTCATAGATGCCCAAGTAACGACAGCCTCATCAACTGCGAAACGGTACCTACCTACCTATGGTAAGTAGGCTGAGAGACGTGGCCGAAATGACTACCTAGGTATCGCTAGCGTTATGTCGGCATCTCTGCCGGGCCGTGTCATCCATCGGACTGCGCCTGAAGCACTGAGAAAGGATAACAGTCGCTGCGAGTCTCGTGGTGTTTGGCGAAGTTTCGGCCTCGCCGTCACACGTGTCTGTGCAGCTTGGCGTATCACTGTGATTGCCAGCCTGCCCAGGAGTAGGTGCCATTATGAGTGGAAGTGCTTGGTTGATGGGGAGAGCTCGGATGAAGTGGCCCAAGCGGGGCCACTGACATGTGGAGAGTGGGGCAGTTGACCCCTGCAAGAACCATCAATGTCCACTTGTCCAGGGCCTGCGGGCCAGCACCTCGAAGGTACCCTTGCAGTAGGATGCAACCAACAAGGCCGGCACATCATGCGCCAGTCATAGCAAAAGGCCACGAAGTGGTCGGTAAATTGGACTCTCTCCAACGTTATTGCCACGAGTTGGCATTTCACACTCGTTCCGGAACTATAATATTCGCCCATTTCTTGCCAGGGGCGCGCCGTCACCGAGTGCAGGCCAGCATTCGGCGCACTCCTGCAGCCTTACCAGGCTGACCCAACGCTGCAATCGACCGCAGCCAACGCCCGCATCCGTCAGCCGCAACCATGGCCGAATCGCCGCTATCTACACCGAAGAGGAAGCGCAGTGAGATGCTCAGCGATGGCGTCCCCACGCTGGACACTAATACACAATTCACCTTTGACCTTAATTCGTCTCAAGAGGACGGCAATGCGAGCCCGCGCACACGGGTCGCACACCGGTTCCGCGGTCTCGCACTGGGAGGCGGGGGCGGGGTCAATGGACCTTCAGCGGACCTGAACACAGTCGACACAGTCGACAACGATGTCGGAAACGGGTCGCGGAAACGGATCAGGCTCCCAGACATCGAGATGGTCGATGCTGATCCACCACCTACGTCGATCTCGATCCCGCCAACACAAGCGCCACACCTCACTGAGAATGGATTCAGGGCAGGCGGACGAGGGCCTTCCCCCAAGTCAGTCCGCATTGCCCTCGACGACGGCGTGGTCGAGCAATCCGAGACGGTAGCCAACACCGGCATGGACGCCGACGACAGCAACACAAGCACCCCCGGACCATCTTCTCCACTGGCCGCTAGACCACCGTCCCCGTTCCGGTCCCAACCCCGCCCCCGCCCCTTCCGACGAGCTGGCACTCCCCCCTTACCAACCACCACCAAACCCAGACACAGATCCAAACCCAAATCAGCCTCACCTCCAAGACCAGCGATTACGGACCCGCTCCGCGCGTCCCTGACCTGGCACGACGACGAGATCACCATCTATGACCCGGACGACTCGGACGACGACGGCACGGGGATCAACGGCATCGGGTTCAAGCCGACGCCCGCCATCGCCTACGCGCGGACCGTGCGCCGCCGGCAGCAGCTCGCCGAGTACAGGAAGCGGGAGGAGCGGGAGGCCCGGGCGAAGCGGAGCCTCAATCGGAGACGGGGGCGGAGTTCGAGTCCGGCGCCGACGGCGTTGGCGCTGGAGATGGCTGCGGGGAGGAAGGAAGGGAAAGCGGAGCGGAGGAGGGTCAGGTTCTTGGAGAGTCAGGGCGGGGCGGAGTTGATCGGGGTGTGACTTTTGTTTTGGAGTGTTAGGTGGTGGTTACATTGGGTTGGATACGGGTTATGAGGCATGACTTGATGTTGCTCAACTTCTTTTGGTACATGGGGGACTTGGTTGCACATTCGCGGGCCTTTGCTCAAGGGGTTGCATTTATGGCAGGGGCGTATTGCTTGGGGACCGTTGGATACTTGACCTAGGGTGTGTTTTATCACGGTTGGCGTTGATTCGGCATATTGGGTCTAGGAGTTGGAGCGACTGAAACTGGCTTCATGAGCGCATGGCATCGAGTTTCACAACTGAGCTTTGTTTACCCATATGGCGGCACTTGACCTGCCGGTTCCCCCTCGAGGGGTTGCATTGTATACAAAAGCCAGATCAAAATACCTACACCGTTTCCAAACCCGTCCTTTTCCGCACCTGTTCTTGGCCTTTGTATTCCTGCAATAACCCCCAGCTTATCATACACCACCGTACCCCCAACCACATCCCTCAGCGTTACCAAAACCGCCACCACGCCCTCTTTCTCCTCCTCTCCTCCTCCTCCCGCTCCCTCGACTCTCTCAATCTCCTCTCCTCCTCCTCCCTCTCCCTTCGCTCCCGCGCCTGCTGCGCAGCGTACACCTCCACCACCCGCCGCACCTTGGCCCGCTCCTGGTGCCGCTGGAACTGGCAGTACTCGTACTGGCCCAGCGACGCCAGCACCCCGGCGCCCACCGCCCAGTTGGCCGCCTTGGGGATCGGCTTGCCCAGGATCCAGCGCAGCACCCCCGTCGCGGCGCCCGCACCGATGCCCGTCAGCAGACCCGTGCGGGCGCAGGGGGCTTGGTGGAAGGTCAGGAAGTCGGAGGGCTTGATTGTCGCTGCCGCTTCGGCTAGGGTTGGTTTGCGGCGCGGTTGAGGTTGTTGCGCTGGTGGCAGTGGTGGCAGTGGCGGTGAAGTTGTGGTGGGTTGGGAGGTGGTGGGAAAAGACTCGTCGGTTGGGTGCACCCATGAGCGGCTTGGGTCTGGGGGCGCTTGGTCCCGGGGATTTGGCTGTGGTGTTGGCATGGTTGGGTAACTCTCGCAGGGGGACGCGCTTCGGAGTCGGCCGCGGAGGCAGGGCAGAGGACACCGAGGGAGGTATCGCAGAGGCAGATATTTTGATCGGGATCCTGGCGTCACTGTTCAATTGGTGGAGTTGGAGGTTCTAGAGACCTATCTATTAGCAACCGACAATACTCGATTGAGGGCAGTGTGAAAATATGCGGGTAATCTAACTTGGACTGAGGACAATGGGCACAGAGGAGCTCCGATGTTTCGTGATGCAAGCTCCCATTGATTCTTCAATTCGCGGCTCGGCCCGAGCTCCGCGAAGGGTTCCCGAGAGCCTGCTACCAGGGTTAGGGTCAGCGCTTTCCTCCACTGCGAGCAGACCCCTGCTGTTGTGCCCCGCCAGTCGCGTCGCGTCTGGCAACCGCGCTTCAACGCGTCTCCCGCAGCCGAGTTTAATGGCGCACAGAGGTTGCCGGTACGCCACAATGTCTAGGTTGATGTTCACTGTGCAGGACGGTCCGAAATCATTGCCTATGACGTTCATCCCATGACCCATTTTGTTTTGCATCTTGGTTATTTTCTCATTTCCTGCCGTGTTGCTGCGACGTCATCTGTGCGGGCTGAAGGGAGCCCGGACTTCAGTCAAACAAGATAACCCTGAGGAGCCCACAAGCTTTCCAGAGCCAGAATGCCGAATACCTCGCTTCGACGGCCACAAAGAGGCTACCGCCGCGGCGGAAAGGCTGCCTACCATGGCACGCGGACCCGGACATTCGCGGCCTCGTCCAGCGCACGCGGCGAGGCGACCTCGGCAGACGAGAAGTGGGAACGGACGGCGCTGGCACACCAGATCGACGAGAACATGGGCTTTGCGCGCTATGACGCTGGGCGGAAGCGCGAAGGCTGGCTCGTCAACGTGCAGCCCACCTCAATCGACGACCCTCGAGTTCCCGGAGGTGGCGGCCGTGCTGCTCTCGACTGCTACTTCATCGAGGAGGATGGCTCGACGTTCAAGGCCACGGTCGAGTACGAGCCATACTTCCTCATCGCGTGTCGGAAAGGGCACGAAGCTGAGGTGGAGGAGTGGTGCAAGCGAGTTCCCGGCGGCGGAGTCGTCAAAAGCATCAAGCGGGTCGAGAAGGAGGATCTCAAGATGCCTAACCACTTGCTGGGCTATCGACGGCCCTTCCTCGAGCTGAGGTTTCACAATGTGCAGGACCTGATGGCGGCCAGGAGGGACATTATGCCCATTGCCGAGAAGAACAAGAAGGGGATGGATGCCATGGATACATACGCCGAGGTCGCAAAGTGAGTCTTGGGTCCTCCCGGATGCTAAGAGCGAGCGAGGATGACTGACTGTTTGGCCCAGTGCGAACGGCAACTTTGATCTCTTTGACGAAGACCCACGAACTGATGATAGACGAAATAATGCATCCTTTGCCGAGGCGAGCGATTTCATTGTCGATATCCGGGAATATGACGTCCCATACCACGTCAGAGTAATGATAGACTTGAGTATGTCCGGAATTGCCCTGGGTTGGAGACGTCGGATTGACACGAGATCTGACAGACATCCGCGTGGGTAATTGGTATTTTGTGGAGGCCAAGAACGGCGTCACAACGGTGATTCGCAACGAGGAGCGCCTGGCACCAGCAGATCCCGTCGTAATGGCGTTCGATATCGAGACGAGCAAGG
The DNA here is from genome assembly GCA_033296875.1 of Achaetomium macrosporum. NCBI lineage: Eukaryota > Fungi > Ascomycota > Sordariomycetes > Sordariales > Chaetomiaceae > Achaetomium > Achaetomium macrosporum. Next base: position 12,100 of record MU860332.1, on the reverse strand, counting down.
CTCCCCTGAAATTCCCCGATGCCGCGGTTGACCAAATCATGATGATGTCTTACATGATTGACGGTCAGGGGTTCCTGATCACCAACCGCGAGATCGTCTCTGAGGACATTGCGGACTTTGACTACACACCGAAACCGGAGTACCCGGGGCCTTTTATGATCTTCAACGAGCCGGACGAGAAAGCTGTTCTCGAGCGCTTCTTCCTTCACGTCAAAGAAGCCCGTCCAACAGTCATAGCCACCTATAACGGTGACTTCTTCGACTGGCCGTTTGTCGAGGCTCGTGCCAGCGTCAACGGGATCGACATGTACCACGAGATAGGTTGGAAGAAGGACAGTGAAGATCAGTACAAGTGCAACTACAGCGTGCACATGGACTGCTTCCACTGGGTCAATCGTGACAGCTACCTGCCCCAGGGCAGTCGAGGTCTCAAGGCCGTCACGGTTGCCAAGCTAGGATACGATCCCGATGAGCTCGACCCCGAGCTCATGACACCATACGCGAGCGAGCGGCCTCAGACATTGGCCGAGTACTCAGTCTCCGATGCCGTCGCAACTTACTACCTGTACATGAAATACGTCCATCCCTTCATCTTCTCCTTATGTACCATCTTGCCGCTTGGCCCGGACGACACTTTGAGAAAGGGCACAGGAACGCTTTGCGAGATGCTTTTGATGGTACAAGCTTACCAACATGGCGTTGTGCTACCAAACAAGCATATCGCGCCAAAGGAGGCTTTCTGGGAGGGTCATCTTCTGGACTCTGAAACATACGTCGGTGGGCATGTCGAGAGTATTGAAGCTGGCGTCTTCCGATCGGATATCCCTGTCAACTTCGCTGTCGACCCAGGGGCAGTGGACGAGCTGCTGCGCGACTTGGACGCCGCCTTGACCTTCAGTATCACGGTGGAAGAGAAGAAGTCCATGGACGATGTGGTCAACTACGATGAGGTAAAGCAGCAGATCACCGCCAAACTGCTGAATCTCAAAGAGACGCCCAACCGCAGCGAACGGCCCTTGATTTACCATCTCGATGTCGCATCCATGTACCCCAACATCATGACGACAAACCGGCTACAACCGGACTCCATGATCTCGGAATCAGACTGCGCGGCTTGCGACTTCAACCGCCCAGGGAAGACGTGTGACAGGAGACTCCCCTGGGCCTGGAGAGGCGAGTACCTACCGGCGAAGCGGGACGAGTACAACATGATCAGGCACGCGTTAGAGAATGAGAAGTTTCCAGGCAAGGGGGTCAACAGTCCGATGCGCTCCTGGCAAGACTTGAGCCCCGATGAGCAAGCTACCCTGACCAAGAAAAGACTCCAGCTCTACTCACAGAAGGTCTACCACAAGATCCATGAATCTACCACCATCATCCGGGAGGCCATCATCTGCCAGCGTGAGAATCCTTTTTACATCAACACCGTGCGCGACTTTCGAGACCGTCGCTACGACTACAAAGGCAAGGCCAAGGTGTGGAAAGGCAAGACAGAGGCGCTAAAGAGCTCCGGCGCTCCGGTCTCAGAGGTGGAAAACGCCAAAAAGATGATTGTGCTCTTCGACTCGCTGCAACTGGCACACAAGGTCATCTTGAATTCGTTTTACGGCTACGTCATGCGGAAGGGCTCGCGTTGGTACTCCATGGAGATGGCGGGCGTGACCTGCCTGACAGGAGCAACCATCATCCAACTGGCCAGGTCCCTGGTGGAACGGCTAGGCCGGCCTCTTGAGCTCGACACGGACGGTATCTGGTGCATGCTGCCGGCAACGTTCCCGGAGAACTTTGCCTTCAAGCTCAAAAACGGCAAGAAACTCGCCATCTCATACCCTTGTGTCATGTTGAACCATCTGGTTCATGCCAAGTTCACCAACCACCAGTATCAGACTTTGGTCGACCCGAAGACCTTCAAGTACGAAACACACAGCGATAACTCCATCTTCTTCGAGGTCGATGGCCCGTACAAAGCCATGATCCTGCCAACTTCCAAGGAGGAGGACAAAAACCTGAAGAAGAGATACGCCGTGTTCAACGACGACGGCAGTTTGGCAGAGCTGAAGGGCTTCGAAGTCAAGCGGAGAGGTGAGCTCAAACTGATCAAAATCTTCCAGCAGCAGATCTTCAAGTTCTTCTTGGAGGGCACCACCCTGGCCGAATGCTACGCTGCCGTGGCCAAGGTTGCAAACAGATGGTTGGATGTCCTTCACAGCAAGGGCTCGACCCTCGCGGACGAAGAGCTCATGGATCTCATTTCCGAAAACCGTAGCATGACCAAGACGCTAGAGGAGTATGCCGGGCAGAAGTCGACATCCATCACGACGGCCAAGCGACTCGCCGATTTCCTGGGCGAAGGGATGGTCAAAGATAAGGGCCTGAACTGCAAGTTCATCATATGCGCCAAACCCAAGAACGCCCCTGTCACGGAGCGCGCCGTTCCCGTCGCCATCTTCTCGGCGGAAGAGGAAACCAAGCGCATGTACCTGAAAAAGTGGCTGAAAGAAGAGCCCGCAGACACGGATCCGCGGGCGCTGCTTGACTGGGACTACTACCTCGAGCGTCTGGGATCCGTCATCCAGAAGCTCATCACCATCCCTGCTGCCCTACAAAAGGTGCGCAACCCGGTGCCCCGTGTGCCACATCCGGACTGGCTTCAGCGACGCATCAACATCAAGGACGACAAGATGAAGCAGAAGAAGCTCACCGATCTGCTTGGGCCAACATCCAAGGGAGGCCCCTTGCAGGAGATTCCTCTTCCAAACACCAACAGTCCTGTTGGCGATGTGGAGGACATCGGGGCTCTCTTGAAGCCAAAGACGGTCATCTCTGCCGTCTCCGCCTCCCAAAAGACACCGGTGGTGAATAAGCGGAAGTCTCCTGAAGAACCGGCTGAGAACCAAGACTCCTTCGCCGCTCTCCCAAAGAAAATGCCAAATCCGAGCGAGGATTACCCAGCCTTCTTGGAGTATCAGAAGCTCAAGTGGAAGCTCCAGAAGCAGGCGCGAGCAAGACGGCGGCACCTTTTCGGCAACAGGCGTGGAAATGCCCAAAGCAATCTTCAACACGCGTTCCGGAACCAGGCCGAGATGACCTTCAAAGGCACTTGGCAGGTGCTCCAACTCAGGCCTACCGACAGCCCGGGCATTGTTCTTGCCTACGTGCTCATTGATGCAAGGATCCACGCCGTCAAGATCAATGTCCCGCGTCAAGTCTACCTCAACCTCAAGAGCAAAGAGCTGCCCGACATCGATGTGGAGGGGTGCCATGTTGAGCAGGTCAACCACACGCTCCCGAACGGCCACCCGTCAGTGCACCTGTTTAAGCTCACCGTGCCTGAGGACATCTACTTTGCCGAAGCAGAGAAGTTCTCCCTGCTCTTCAACCACCCTAGCGTGGAGGGCGTGTACGAAAAGCAGCTTCCGCTCAATCTTCGCGCCGTCCTCCAGCTTGGTAACCGCTGCACCATCGACCAGAGTCAAGCTGGCGTGCTCGGGAAGGGCTTGGAGCAGGGGTTTGACCTGTCCAGTCTAACGAAGCCGCCTAAGGCCAAGCCCTACCTGGAAGGGGCTCAGATGTCATACATCTACCTCTCTCACATCAGTGCAGGCGAGCGTCAGATTTTCGGGCTGTTTTCGACGACCGGTGATCAAGCTCACATCATCATCCAACAAAAGAGCAAGGATGGTGGCCAAGATCTGCCAAACATCTCCAAACTGTACTCGGATTTCTTCGCCCGCAGGAACCGTGAAGAGCCCGCTGACTCCAACTGGCAAGAGTGCTTTCCGTATCAGGAGAAATTAGCGTTCAAGGTTACTCAGGTAACCACGCGCCGAAAGGCGTTCCTCGAAGTCGGCGATGTCGTCAAGAAGATGAAGAAGGAGGAATCAGGGCCTACCATGATGGTCATCCAGTCATCCCAGCGGAATCTCCTCGTGCACGATATCCCAATCTTGGGCGAGTTTCCGGTTCTGCCACTGAGATACGACCAGGCTGACAGCTCCTTGCCGCCTCTGGGATGGCAGACCGTAGTCGCCCGTCGGCTGGTAAACCACTACCTGAGCCTCGGCTCCTGGATCAACCATCTGACCGCTCTGGCCAAGTACGGGGACATTCCGGTTTGTAACCTGGAACGGGATGATCCTCGATTTCTGATCGATGTGGCATACGCTCGCCGCTTGCAAGCGAACAATGTGGTGCTCTGGTGGTCGTCTAGTCCGCGGCCGGACCATGCAGGGTACGAAAAGGACGATGTTGCCGGGCCGCTCGATCAGGTCCAGATGCCATCCGTCAACAACCCGGGCACATTTGCATCGGTCTGCATCGATCTCGAGGTCCGCAATCTCGCCATCAATACCATCCTCACGTCGTCTCTCATCAACGAACTTGAGGGTGCCGACAGCATCTCATTCAATCCAGCAACCGACGGGCTCTCGGATGGAAACGAGGTCTTGTATGCGGAGAACGCCTTTGCGAATGCCGGGGTGCAAGTCCTCCGGGAGATGGTCAAGTCATGGTGGGCCGAAGCCTGCAAAGGATCGACGATGGCCGATATCATGGTCCAGCACCTGGTTCGCTGGGTCGAGTCGCCCGCCTCGTGTCTGTACGACCGGGCTTTGCACTACTACGTGCAGATGATGAGCCGGAAAGCCCTTCTTCAACTCATGGCAGACTTCCGCCGTGTCGGATCACAGGTCATCTACGCCAGCCCGAACCGCCTCCTCCTGCAGACGACCAAGTCCGAGGTTGCAAACGCCTATGCCTACGCTCAATACATCCTCAAGAGCATTAAAGCCAAGCCGCTCTTCCACTTCATCGACTTGGAGATCAAGGAGTACTGGGACTACCTTGTGTGGTACGACGAGTTCAACTACGGCGGCAAGGCGTGCCAACAGGTAGTGGAGAAGGACGAGCAAGATCTCCAGATGATCATGCACTGGCAGCTGGCGACCTTCCTCCCCGTCCGGCTTCAGCCAATCTTCCGCGACTGGGTCGTCGAGTTCATTGAGCTCATGCACAGCATCAAGCGACCAGCGACGGGAAGTGATCCCACCGCCACCCCGCGCCTTACGCAACTCCCCATCCGGAACGGCAACGCCGGCCTGGCCGAAGACGCCCCAGGGCAAATCATCCTCGGCAAAGCCTTTGAGAAACCGCTCAAGAAGGAAATCACCAATCTCATCGCCACACAAAACCGCGAGCTCCTCCACCCGGAGCTCGCATCCGACTACACCTTCCCCTCCCTCCCAGGCTCCCACCTCGCCACCCTCACCCCTCAATCCAGCCTCCTCACCTCAACAACGCCCTCCAAATCAGCTTCCGCAAACCCGGTCCTGGAGCTCGTCAAATCCCTCATGCAGGTCCTCTCCCTCGACAAGAACATCACGCTCGAAGCCCGCCTGCTGCGCAAAGAACTCCTCGCCCTGTTCGATGTGCGCGAGTTCTCCAGGGAAGGCACCTTCCAGAACCCGTCCGAGTCGCTGCGCCTGACCCAGCTCAGCTGCGACAACTGCACCATGGCGCGGGATCTGGATCTCTGTCGCGACGAGGACCTGCTTCCGTCCGAGGCTGGTCAAGCGGGCGGTGAAGGGGGTTGGAGCTGGCGCTGTCTGTACTGTGAGCAGGAGTATGATCGGAATGAGGTCGAGGAGAGGCTGCTGGCCGATGTGGAGGGTCTGGTGGTGCAGTGGACGACGCAGGACTTGAAGTGTGTCAGGTGTGGTGCGCTGAGGGTGAATGAGTTCATGGAGCACTGTACGTGTAGTGGGGAGTGGAAGGAGAGTGTTAACAGAGGGGAGGTGATGAGACGGTTGGCAGTGTATAGGAATGTGGCAAGGTTTTATGGGCTGAGGATGTTGGGGGATGTGGTGGATGGGGTTTTGGAGGGATTGTGATGGGCTGAATACCTACCTTAGAGCAGTGGTTAGTTTTCGGAGTTGGGTTGTTTGGACGTTCAAGTATGGCAAGGCACAGGACTGGATGTTGCAGATTTATGTTTCTGATGGTCCTAAGAACAAATAGGAGTTCTATTTGCTTTTCTCGGTTATAAGAGGTTTCTTCTTCTTCTTCAGCTTGATCTACTATTGCTCTATCAATCGTTGAGGATCACTCCCGGTGGCGGGGGTAAACAGTGACTCCAGTCTCTCTGTCTTATGCCCCATGCCGCTTTTCGCTGAGGTGATCCCGCCCGTTTGCTTAAGCTCAGCAGCGACAAGCCGTTAGGTTACGGACATCGTCCCTTATACTTATAACATTCATAGGTGTAATGTATACCTAATTTAGGTACCAGGGGATAATGATCACAGCATGTCTTCAGATAGACGCTGGATGGGGGGGTTAATTAGTAGTTTTTGTCCCGGAGACGTTACATGACAGTTCGAGAATGGGGCATAGACACATATTCTGCTCCTGGCGTAAGCATCTGGCTTTAGATCTTTGGCTTTTGTTCTTTCCGTGCAGGAAGGAAAGGGCAATATTGGATTTGGCGCTTGAGGTGTGACCCAATTTTCGATTGGGAATCTTGATGCCACCACACTCCTAGCATGCGCAAAATCAGCACCGACTCTGCCATAGCTTGTGACAACGCCGCTTTGTATGCTCCTCAACTCGAGGCTGGCTTTCTTCCAATGAAAAGGGTGCCAACCTGGAATCTCTCGGCTCTCGTTGCGCTGCGCAGACTCCCAACCAATGCACCCAGTTCTTGAATGACCTGATCGGGCCCGTTCAGAAAGCGGGTAGGTACCTGAATTACCTTACCTTCGCAATGCTCTCGTTGAATGTACCTGACGAACCACGTGTGAGCGGCGCGTTCGTTGCGAAAAGATGCTTAGTGACCAAGAAATCGAGCAGGCAGCCGCCCAGCTCGCCAAGTACAAGGAGGACAACGAATTGTCCCGCCTTCTCGACCAGCATGCGGTCTTGATCGAAGAGTACAAGCGTCTCAAAAGCGACTACGAGGAGGGGCGCGAGACACGGGAAAGGTACAAGCAGATGGCCAAAGTCCAGGAGCACAACCCGTTCGTGCTTGTCTTGGTGGACGGCTATGACTACGTCTTCAACGAGTCGTTGCTTGCTAAGCGTGCCGATGGCGGAACCGCTGCATCCCAGATGCTTAACAACGTAGTCAAGACCAGTCTGAGACGGAAAGGTCTGGAGCACTGCCAAGTCATGGTGCGAATATATGCCAATGTGCTTGCTCTGTCTAGACTCCTCTCCAAGCTCGGTCTGATCTCCGGCGGCGAGACTTCGGCGCTTGGCTCTTTCATCGCCAGCTTCAATCGGGCCTACGGTCTGACGGACTTTGTGGACGTCGGCCGGCAAAACGAGAACATAGTCTTCAAGCTTCGAGCGCTCCTGCGCCTCCATGCGGAGAATACCCAGTGCAAGCACATCTACTTCGCGGCTTGCCACGATGTCAGCTACATCACCGAACTTACGCCCTTTATGGGCAATAGCTCCAAGTTCACCCTCGTTAAACTCCCGGTATCCGGTTCAACGACGAATTTACGAAACTGGCCATGGACACTGAAGAGTTCCATGGTGTCTTCCGGCATACTCCTTTAGACGATGCCCCCGTTTATCGTCCTCCCAGCAACGATGTTAGCGTTAAGACCGAACCCGGACAACCGGAGCTGGCCTCGGCTGTGAGGCAGACTTTGGCACCAGCCCCAACCGCCTCCAACGAAGTGAGGAAGCGTACTTATCCCTTCGACTCCCCCGAAAAGTCAAGGAAGGACAAATCTCGCAAACTCCTCGATATCCCTTTGATTGACACAACCGAGAGGATGGAGCAGTCCGCGGACTTACGGTCTCCTTCCAGCCCACCCATCCCAGGAAACGACACAACATCCACAGTTCCGTCGCTCGCCAGGCAGCAGGACCTCTTTGCCAAGCTGCCGAGAAAGAACCAAATCCCAGAGGGCTATGTTACGGTCAACCAAAACAACCACCGCCTTGATCCCTATCTACTACCTGTCGACGCCGGTGCAATGAAGCGGCTAAAGGCTCTCATTCGCAGGCGTAAGATATGCTTCGCCCATCATCTACGACGGTCCTGCGCTGGCCATCGATGTGAAAACGATCATGAGCCTCTCGAGCCTGAGCTCCTGCCGGCTTTGGAGGCACTAGCGCGCGCAAAACCGTACATGCAATCCAGACAGCTTATTCTCTCCAAATCTTGTACTCACCTGTGCCCTAACCCCCCTGCCGCTTGGTCCCCGTGTTTCTGGTTTCTCAGTTTTGAACCCTTCAGCCGACCCAAGAAGCGAATCACGAAACTGAAACTGCTTAGATGCCCTCGGCGCGGGGCCTGCAAATATCAGGGTTGCTATCATGGACACATCTGCCAGGATCCTGACTGCAAAGATCGCGGCGGTAAGACGCATTGCAAGATAACCCACGCTGCCCACACGGAGGACTGGGAGGTTATCTACTTATTCGCTGCCGCCGAGGAGGGCCGACATGCGGAGCCTGCGAAGTCTCTGAAAGCAAAGAAGAAAAGACGGAAGCATAAGCTGGTGGCACCCAAAAAGAGTGACCCAGGAAATAAAGACACCGGTGACAACGGCAGCAGGGGAAGCAGCAGTATTAGCGGGTAGACGAGCGGCCGGGCCTATCCGCTTGCTTCACAGGCGACGAGGTGACTTAGTACCATTGGCTTGACCTTGGGATACGTGACGCGGATCTCTGAGAGATCGGGGTGCCGGTGCATACTACCTTAGAAATATGAGTGACAGGAAGGGAAGGGATGTAGTAATGTATCAACATCAAGCGAACGGCGAAAGGAACTTGCGATGAATAGGTGGTCAACTGCGCGGTCTGCTTAGCTTGTGACAAAGGCATGCGAACAGATTTCAAGAGAATCAATGCCACATTGGAGAAACTCGTGACAGCAACAGCCCAGTACCACCAAAGAGACGACATGCACACAGCTGCTAGGGCTGCAAAAACGAGCCTACAGTCCCACTCAACTTCGAGTCAGTAGGCTTCATGAAGCGATGAAAACTATCTCAGCTGCAAAAACCGTCACTTCCGGTCTTCTGTACCGGCTCAGACCGGCCGACCGGGTCGTGCCATTTCAAGCCCTAACTCTGATTGCAGCTCCTGCACAGACCCACTGGAACGTACAGAATACTTTAGACACATATATCCTATGCGCTTAAGTGACTCCAATTGCCCTGCATTACTGCTGCATATATCGAACTGTCCATTCTGTCGCTCTGGAGCGTGACAGACCTACCAATTATATGCATTTGCCGAATCCATTGTAGTGTCGTGGCTGTTGGTAATTCCAACACCTCCATAGACCGACAACGGACCACCGTTCTATAGTAGGACAGCGGCAAGGTACATCCCAGCTATAGTGGATAGGCGATTGACATGCTAGGGTAGATTTTGCGGAGGCAAAATTACCCAGTCTGTTCCAATCTTTTATTCGTTGAAATAGTTACCTTATCTTGGGTAACAGCGCAGGGTCTAGGATTTTCGTTGCCGCGGCAATGACACGTTATGTTGCGACATATGCAAATAGCAAACTACAACGGCCATATTGCACCCGTCAAACTGTCACGTATCCAGAGAAGCACTCTGTTTCCGGCAGAGAATGCAAGAGTTGCCATGCCAATCCCCGACGTGTAATCTGGGAATAATAACGGGCAGGTTGTATGCTGGTTGGTTTCCTAGTGCGAAGCCTTGTAGACAGGGGCCACGGTCGATCAGTCAACAAACTCCCACCTCGACAATCCAGAAGCCATTCTCAACGCAGGAAATTTGAAAATAGGATAGGACTTCAGAGTATACGCCTGGTCGTTACTTTTTCACTTCATTTTTACATTTCCCTTTCATTTCTTCCCCCCCTCCCCCCCCCCTTTTTTTTTGCTGTTGATTGTTGATCCATGCTCGAACAACGAGGAACTCAGTGGAGGGAACAACCAGGATTAAATACTGTGGGTGAAGCGACCTGTGGCAACGGTGGTATGTACAGTGCTACAAGTTGGTAACTGGGAATGCTTCTGTTTGAACCTCCGGCGCGAACACACCACGAAGTTACAAAGGGTTGAGGACGATGCGTCTACTTGTATGACGGCGCCGGCAGACTAAATCCTTGTCGAGCCCACGGAGTGCAAAACATCGAGAAGCAAGCGTTCCCCGGGGCCGTCAAACACCACATCGATCCACAGGAGCCGCTTGAGCACCACCCTGGCCTCGGGCCAAGTCTGCAATCCCAGCAAGAACACATTCTGTTGCAGCATCTCGGCAAGCCATTTCGTCTTTGCATCTTCGAAGATCGAAACACTCGCCACAACCGATGCACACAGCACCAGCTCAAGGAGGCCCATCTGCCCCTTTGCACCAGATGCCCTCAGGCTGGAGTGCCACGCACTCAAGACAGTCTCCAAGCCGCCCGCAAATGCCGTCATCTTCCTGCCGAGACCACAAAGCTTGACGAACAGTATCTTGGCGTACGTCAGCATGCACAGTCGCAGCAACTCGTGCAGGGACGCGGGGGCCTCGTCTGAACTGCACCGCAGGCGCAGCAGCCTGTGCAGCACCGACGTCGCGAGACAGGACGACAGCTCGCTGGTAACCTTTGCGCCGCGCGCCGTGGCCTCGTTGACGAGTTTGGAAAACTCGCACAGATCGGCCCAGACGTTGAGCAGACGGGGGTCAGGCTGCGGGTGTCCCTGAACTGCCTGCCTGAGCTGGCGGAAGCGCGTGGCTGTTCGCGAGCGTGCGATCTGGGGGGACCAGGAGATGTCCTCGTCTCGGAAAAAGCGTAGGTCGGTTCCGAGGCCCATGGCCAGTCCGAGGTCGATGCTGCCGACACGAATCAGAGACGCGTTAGGAAGATGGTATGCTCTACTGGGGGAAACTTACACTCGAGCCTTGTGCGCTATCAGGCTACCCGGGCCGAGAGACTGCAAACCGCCTCGCAATTCGACTATCATACGCAGACCGTCCATATGCTTTGATGCAGTGGCAAGATCTCTGGTGATAACGGCCGCTATGGCTAAGGAGGACACGATGGCTATGGTCGTCAACTCGACAACTGCTTTTGGATTATCAAGCTTTTTTTGCAGATGATGTAATGCTTTCCCCAAGTGAAGCTAGGCCACCGGGCCGTATGAGTGGCCGCAGGCCACGTCGTGGAAGGCTTGGGCAGCGAAGACCATTGAGTGGAGGATACCGGGATGGTCAGTGAGGTTGGTGAAGCAGAACAGGTTGTCCTGTGGGGTGTCAATGGTTATGTCTTGCAGCGCCTCTGTTGCGGGCTTCACGATTGTCAACGCTGGGCCAACAAAGGTCAGCGGGAAAGGCCTCGCGGAAATATCAAAGCGGGAACACTTGATAGGCGAATGCGTACCCCGATAAATTAGTTCCACAACATACGGTTTACCTCCTTCCTTGCCGAATACGTACAGCGAGAGCCCTGATGCAATATTGCCGGATATGACGACCTCCCAGCCCTCGTTTGGTGGCAGTAGGACCTGGTCCGCTGGTGACTGCTAGTGGGAACCTCGCAAAGTGTTGCTATTCCTGAACTTGCCCACATTTTTGCCACGCATCACATGGCTGCGGATTAGCCGACGCGTCTTTGGGTCGGGCTTGGCAAGAGAGGTGGTGATGATAAAGGGGGTGTCTGCAATGGGGGAGAGCGAAGTTGAGCCGGGACGTCCCGCCCCCACGGTCATCTCGCCGAGTGGCCAATGGTCACACTAGTAACTAACGCTTCCCAGCGGACGAGTTTGTTGGGACGGGGCAGGGCGGTGGACGCAGGTGTCGATCTCGAAAACTCAACATCCGACTTTGTTCTTATTAAAGTTTCTCTTGCTTCGATGTAACGGTTTTTATGGAGGCGAGTAGTGCAAACTCAGTCAAAACACAAAAACACCCCACCTATCAATACAACCAACCTAGGGGTATAAAAGCAATGGCTTGTTAACTAAGTACAAGGGCCTCAATAACTAAAAGGCTTGCATTTAAAATGCATCTAGTTCCGGGTCTTCGCAATGCACCCAGTTCCAATATAGAAGCTGAGAGGGCAGTTTAGAAACTGTTGGAAGATACCGCTTTCTTGGCAATGGGCAACGAGCTTCAGATGGTAGTT